>JARQOD010011149.1:0-24582 GCA_033576555.1 Oophaga sylvatica
ACCACAAATATGTTTTCCCTTGAAAATTTTTGGAAAATTCGCAATGAATCCATAAAAAGGGGACCCCAAAAGGGGGGAACGGGGGGGAAAGGGGGGCTTAACAACCAGTTGGTGAAAGCGGGTGTCTTGCTTTTTGCACAAACCTACATGAAGTGACAAACCAAAAAATCCTTCCTACAAGGGGCCCCAAAAAAAGGGAAAAAAAAATTCCTGTGTCTTTAAATTCCTCTATGCCCGCTTTTTGGGGAATCAGAATGAGTTGCAAACTCAAAATCTGACTGTTCGGTTATACAACTTGCCCAAACCCCCACACCTTTTTTAAAGACAAACTTACTCCCTTGGGGGGTTGAGCCAAAAAAGAATCCGCAGGGGATTCCTTGATGTCTTTAAATTTTGGCTTGATATGAATCCCCCCTAAACTAGAGTGGGGAAAATATCTTAAAGGGTTAATTGGATGCTCTGCTAGTAAATCCAGAATCAAACCTTTCATTACGCACCGGTCAAAAAGAAATAATAAAATTAAATTGTTTTAAAAAAAAAATTTCCAGCGACCTGGCGAATCAGGCACTTGCCGACCTATAAACTCAAATTCGAACGTCAGAACGACATTTCTGTGCACCCTTAAAAAAAGGGTGTCTCCTTTTTTTGAAGGCGGCAATAAGCCAAAACAACTCTCTATTGCCCACATCGTAGTTCTTCTCACCGAAGACACTGGGGGGAAAAGAAAGGCAGGGGGATGCAAGACTTTTTCTCACCTGTTTCTGAAAGTATGGCTCCCACGGACGTCTGAAGCACCCCTCATTAAAAGGGGCAAGCTCTGGTTGGGTGTACTAGAAGGGGTGCAGTAAAAATTTTTAATCTTTGACGGAAAAAAGTTTCCGGGGGTTGGGGGGAGCCAGGAGAACTTAGACTTTTCCCGGGGGTATTTGGGTGATGGTACACTACCTCAGAGAAATTTCTAATGAAACGTCTATAGAATTTGCAAACCCGAAAAAGCGCTGCCCCCCCCTTCAATTTCTGGTTTTGGCCAATCTTGATGGGGGGGGTTTTTTTTTCCCATCCATACTAATCCTTGGTAGAAAAAAAAAATACCCCAGAAATTGAATTTCGGTCTTTGGAATTTTACACTTTTCAAGTTGATTAAAGATGTTTTGTCTTAGACTTCCAAAACCATTCTCAAATTTCCGATTTTCCTCTGTGGGGTTAGAAAAAAAAAATACACCAAAAAAATTACCACGAGATAAGGAGATCCCTAAGATTCTTTCCCCAAAATGTTGGAAAGGGTGGGGCGGACCCCAACCAAAAGGCATAACCAAAATTCAAAGTGTCCATAGCGTTACCTGAATCAGTCTTTTTTTTATCCCCAGGTCTAAAAGGGGGCTAATTTTGGCCCCCAAATCAGTTAAAAAAAAATTTTGCAAGTCGCCCCCCAATAACTCGGGTTTAAAGGGGAATAAAAAGGGGTTTTAAAAAATAACCTTTTTAATTTCCCCCAAGTCTACGCATGGTCCAGGGATCCTTTTTTCTTTTCAAAGAAAGGGCCCCGCAGGAAAAAAGAGGGGGGTATGAAGCCCTTCAATTTTCGCTATGTACTCTTTTTAAACCTTCAGTGGGGGGCCCCCCAGGGGGTAGATCTTCAAAAAAAAAATTGCCCAGCAATTTTTTAATTGAAAATAAGGGCGGGAGGGGGGAACTGGCAGCGTTCTTCTTGTCACAAAATCCACATTCCTGGTATACAGCGTAATTCAGGGACTGACAGGGTTTCCCTTTTTGGAACAAGCAAGCTAAATTTTTTTTTACTCTCTGTTTTTTGGGGTTAATTCCGGGGGCCCCCAGTTAAGGGAGGATTCGGCCGTAGCCATGGGCCCTAAAAAAATGGGGGAAAGGAGGGAAGAGAAAGCATAAAGGAATTTCTCTGATGACTTTACCCAAAAACCTTAAAGCTCGTTTCCTGACCACTGGTCCAGGCAGCAGGGGCCACCACGTTTCCATCTGTACGGGACAGCCTTCTTCCCTGAACATTCCCGTTTTAAGCAAAGGAGACATCCATAAAATTTCCCTTTACCCCATCATCTGGGGGAAGCTAGACACCCAGGCTGAGTAAAAAGGTTTGATGGAAAGAAAAGTGAGAATTTTTTTCCAAAAAACTAGCTGGGGAAAACCCCTGGGAAAATTGAAAGAGGCAGCTTACACAGTCAAGTCCTCAAGTAAGGATTTTTAAATCCGAGAACAAACGGCCATACTCTGGGCCGACTCGTATAAGACCCCTCTCGCAACCCAAATAAGAGTGGTCAGTAGTCTGCGGAAGCGGGACATTAAAATAAAGGCCCTGAACCCAGTAAAAACGATCCCAAAAAAAGATTCCTTTTCGTAAACAAAACCCCGAAAAAAGGGTCCCTCAGTTCAGGTCAGGTTCCCTTGGGAATCCTTTTAAAAAAGGGTTTCCCTTTCTGGAAACAAAAAAGGTTAGACGAGGGCCCCACCCCCCCTTCCCTTCAAAAACGATATAATGGGGTGCAGTTAAAGGGCCTAACCATGGGGGTGGGAAAAAAGAAGTTCCATCCTAATTGTGGGGAAACCCCTTCGAAAAATAGATTTTTTGGGGGAATTGTCCCAGGTGGTATCAAGGGCCATCTCCTGAAACCAAGGCATATTCAGCTACTGATGCTTCCTTGGCGAAAGCTAACATGGCGCTTCAGCTGTTGCACCTCGATTGGGTCATCAAACACCTGCCCCATGGCGAAATAAAGCACAAGGTGATTCAAACAACACCCATCTCAATCAGAGGGTTTGCCCATAAAAACCTTTTTGGTAAGCAACAAAATTATAGTAAGCACCTTAATCTTCAGTGGAAATTGTGAAGCTGTGCAAAAAAAAAAGATTACAGAAAAAACAAACCCCAAATTTTTTTGTCCCCACCAAACAAAAGGGGGCAATTGGGAATCCCAGAACTGGGGGGCCGGGAGGGCCGGACTTGCCCCCCAGAACCTCAACCTGGCTCGAAATCCTATAGTCTTCCAACCATTAAATTTATTATTTAGGCCCCCAAAAAAATTTGTAAAGGGGGCTTAATTTTGAAAACGAAGGATATTATCAGTCACTCCCAAATTCCTTTATGCGGGCCTCCTTTTCCAGATTTTTTAAAAACGGAACTGGAAGAAAAGGAAAAGAAAAAAAAAAAAAAAAAAAATTTCACCTTGGCAACCGAAGAAAGAAAAACTTTAAAAGGGGAAATGCTCACCGGGGAAGGGGTTTTGAAATCACAACCCTACATCAAGAAAGTTTTTTTAACCAGACATCGATACCAGAGTTTCACAGACAAAAGAAAGAGGAAAAAAAAAAAAAAAAAATAGTGTTTACCGTGATAATCTGCAAAAAAAAAAACAAAGGAATTGCTCACCTGGAATGGGTTGTGAGAAGTCACAACCACGTTATACGAAAGAAAACCGGGCATCCTACCACGGGGACGCAGACAAGCCTTTCCAGACCCACAGACACAACTTTTTTGGTTTTTAAAACTGTTGTATGTGTACAGTTCATAAGCGCTTGTGCGGGGGGCGTGAAAAATTTTGACACAGGTTGAAAAAGAAAGTCTTGTATTGCTTCATACAAATTGGCAAAAATAAACATACAGGTTGCAAACACAGAAGCAGGAGACACAGCAGGCCAAAGTAATCTAAGTTCATCAATAACTCTCCACAACAGATTCAGATCTTCTTCTATGTTACCGCAAGTCCATGCAACCGTGAGGCTTTCAAGAGCAGAGTTCAGAGTCCACAAGAGCTCCAGAGTTTCTCAGTAGAAATGGCTGGAGTACAAAGTCCAAGGCTTCAGGAGTCAGAACACAGGTTCACTGCAGGCCAGATTCTGAAGCACTGATTGCTCAGGTGTGGCTGTTTAAGAAGCAAACGGAGAGAATCAGGGCGGGAACATGCAAGCTGGAAAACTCCATTTTAACTGAGGGCAAGATAGCTGCAGCAAAACAGAAAGCAAAATGGCCGACGAACAAACTGAGTTTCAGAAACAGATATACAGAACCTTACACTGGAATTGAGATTGGACGCCATGTCGCGTTTGGAGAACCTCTGATGCGCCTAAACAGTGGAAACCCCCACAAGTGACACCATTTTGGAAACTAGACCCCCTAAGGAACTTATCTAGATCTTTGGTGAGCACTTTGAACCCCCAAGTGCTTCACACAAGTTTATAATGCCCGGGCATGAAAATAAAAAATCCTATTTTTTTCCCACAAAAATTATCTTTTAGTCACTAATTTTTTATTTTCCCAAGGGTAACAGGAGAAATTGGACCACATATGTTGTTGTCCAATTTGTCCTGAGTATGCTGATACCCCATATGTGGGGGGGAACCACAGTTTGGGCGCACGGCAGAGCTCGGAAGGGAAGGAGCACCATTTGACTTTTTCCAACCAAAATTGGCTGGAATTGAGATTGGATGCCATGTTGCATTTGGAGAGCCCCTGATGTGCCTAAACAGTGGAAACCCCCCCACAAATGACCCCATTTTAGATAATAGACCCCCTAAGAAACTTATCTAGATCTTTGGTGAGCAATTTGAACCCCAAGTGCTTCACACAAGTTTATAACGTAGAGCCGTAAAATGTAAAAATCATATTTTTTTCCACAAAAATGATCTTTTCACCCCAATTTTTATTTTCCAAGGGTAACAAGACTCCAAAAGTTATTGTGCAATTTGTTCTGAGTGCGCTGATACCCCATATGTGGGGAGTAAACCACTGTTTGGGTGCATGGCAGAGTTTGGAAGGGAAGGAGCGCCGTCTGACTTCTTCAACGCATAATTGGCTGGACGCCATGTCGTGTTTGGAGAGCTCCTGATCTGCCTAAACAGTGGAATCCACCATAAATGACACCATTTTGGAAACTAGACCCCTCATGGAACTTATCTAGATGTGTGGTGAGAACTTTGAACCCCCAGGTGTTTCACTAAAGTTTATAACGTACAGCCGTAAAATAAAAAACCTTTTTTTTTTTTTACAAAAATGATTTTTTCGCCCCCAATATTTTATTTTCACAAGGGTAACAGAAGAAATTGGAACCCAAAAGTTGTTGTCCAATTTGTGCTGAGTACGCTGATACCCAATATGTGGGCGAAAACTACTGTATGGGCACACGTCGGGGCTCGGAAGGGAAGTAGTGACGTTTTGGATTGCAGACTTCGATGGAATGGTCTGGGGGCGTCATGTCGCATTTGGAGAGCCCCTGATGCGCCTAAACAGTGGAAACCCCTCACAAGTGACCCCATTTTGGAAAATAGACCCCACAAGGAACTTATCTAGATGTGTGGTGAGCACTTTGAACCCCGAAGTGCTTCACAGAAGTTTTATAACGCACAGCCGTAAAAATAAAAAATCTTTTTTTTTTTTGCAAAAATGATTTTTTTCGCCCCAATATTTTATTTTCACAAGGGTAACAGGAGAAATTGGACCCCAAAAGTTGTTGTCCAATTTGTCCTGAGTACGCTGATACCCAATATGTGGGAGAAAACTACTGTATGGGTACACGTTGGGGCTCGGAAGGGAAGTAGTGACGTTTTGGATTGCAGACTTTGATGGAATCGTCTGGGGGCGTCATGTCGCATTTGGAGAGCCCCTGATGCGCCTAAACAGTGGAAATCCCCAACAAGTGACCCCATTTTGGAAAATAAACCCCACAAGGATCTTATCTAGATGTGTGGTGAGCGCTATGAAGCCCCAAGTGCTTCACAGAAGTTTATAATGTACAGCCGTAAAAACAAAAAAATCATTTCTTTTTTACAAAAATGATATTTTCGCCCCCAGTTTTTTATTTTCCCAAGGGTAACAGAAGAAATAGGACAAATTGCACAATAACGCTTAGGGTCCAGAGTACGCTGATACCCCATATGTGGGAATAAACTACTGTTTGGACGCATGGCAGAGCTCAGAAGTGAAGGAGCACCGTTTGACTTTTTCAACGTAGAATTGGCTGGAATTGAGATCAGACGCCATGTCACATTTGGAGAGCCCCTGATGTGCCTAAACAGCGGAAACCCCCCAATTCTAACTCCAACCCTAACCCCAACACACCCCTAACCCTAGTCCCAACCCTAACCACAAACCTAACCCTAACACACCCCTAATCCCAACCCTAACCCTAATCCTAACTTTAGCGCCAACCCTAACCCTAACTTTAGCCGCAACCCTAACCCTAATGGGAAAATGGAAATAGATACATTTTTTTTATTTTATTATTTTTCCCTAACTAAGGGGGTGATAAAGGGGGTTTGATTTACCATTTATAGCGGGTTTTTATGATTGGCAGCTGTCATGCTAAAAGACGCTTTTTATTGCAAAAAATAGTTTTTTTGCATCGCCACATTTTGAGAGCTATAATTTTTGCATATTTTGGCCCACAGAGTCATGTGAGGTCTTATTTTTTGCGGGACGAGGTGTCGTTTTTATTGGTACCATTTTTGAGCACGTGACACTTTTTGATCGCTTTTTATTTCGATTTTTGGGAGGTTAGAATGAACAAAAATCAGCAATTCATGAATTTCTTTTGGGGGAGGCGTTTTTATCGTTCCGCGTGTGGTAAAATTGATAAAGCAGTTTTATTCTTCGGGTCAGTACGATTATGGTGATACCTCATTTATATCATTTTTTTATGTTTTGGCGCTTTTATAGAATAAAAACAATTTTATATGAAAAAAAAATTATTTTTGCATCACTTTATTCTGCGAGCTATAACTTTTTTATTTTTTCGCTGATGATGCTGTATCGTGGCTCGTTTTTGCGGGACAAGATGACGTTTTCAGCGGTACCATGTTTATTTATATCGGTCTTTTTGATCGCGTGTTATTCCACTTTTTGTTCGGTGGTATGATGATAAAGCATTGATTTTTTGCTTTGTTTTTTTTTTAAGGGTTTAACTAAAGGGGTTAACTAGTGGGACAGTTTTATAGGGGGGGTCGTTACGAACGCGGCGATACCAAATATGTGTACTTTTATTGTTTTGTTTTTTTTATTTACAGGAAGAAATGAATTTATTGGGGAATATTTTTTTTTTTTATTATTATTTTGGATTTTTTTTTTTAAAACATGTTTATTTTTATTTTTTTTACTTTTTTACTTTGTCCCAGGGTGGGACATAACTGTATTTTATCAGATCGCTGGTGTGACAGTGTGCACAGCACACCAGCGATCGCACAGGCATAGCTGCAGGCTTCTCAGTGCCTGCTCTCAGCAGGCACTGAGGAAGCCGCCTCCCTCCAGGACCCCGGCGCCATCTTGGATCCGGGTCCTGGGAGGGAGGAAGCCCTCGGAACAGCGCGATCATGCTTCCCTGTGCCCCCAGTACACCGCGATCATGTTTGATCGCGGTGTGCTAGGGGTTAATGTGCCGGGAGCGCAGCTAATCGCCTATGACGTACTATCCCGTCCATGGTCAGATTGGCACGAGTTTCATGGACGGGATAGTACGTCTAATGTCAGAGAGGGGTTAAAGGCTCTTCAGAGATTTTTGGGTTTTGCCAATTTTTATCGAAAATGTATTGGTAATTTCTCCGGTATTGTTAAACCATTGACTGATTTGACCAAAAAGGGTTCTGATGTGGTGAATTGGCCTCCTGAGGCAGTCTCTGCGTTTCAGGAACTTAAGCAGAGATTCACTTCTGCTCCTGTTCTACGGCAGCCTGATGTTTCTCTGCCATTTCAGGTGGAGGTTGATGCCTCTGAGATTGGGGCAGGTGCCGTTTTGTCCCAAAGGGATCCAGAGACCTCTAAGATTAACTCTTGTGTCTCTTTCTCTCGAAAAGAAATTTTCTCCAACTGAACGTAATTATGACGTGGGTAATCGGGAGTTACTGGCCATGAAGTGGGCCTTTGAAGAGTGGAGACATTGGCTAGAAGGAGCCAAACATCAGGTGGTGGTCCTCACGGACCATAAGAATCTGGTTTATCTCAAATCAGCCAAGCGACTTAATCCTAGACAGGCCAGGTTGGCCTTGTTTTTCACACGTTTTAATTTTGTGGTTTCTTTTCTTCCTGGCACTAAGAATATTAAGGCGGATGCCCTCTCGAGGAGTTTCTTTGCGGACTCTCCTGAATTATCTGATCCTACTGTTATTTTGAAAGAGGGTGTAGTTCTTTCCGCCATCTCGCCCAATTTGAGACTGGCTCTGGAAGGGTGTCAGGAGGATAAACCTGAGCGCTGCCCTATTGGGAAATTGTTTGTCCCAGACCAGTGGAAGAAGAGTGTGATGTCTGAGATTCATTGCTCCGCGTTGGCTGGTCATCCCGGGATTTTTGGTACCAGAGACTTGGTGAGTCGGTCCTTTTGTTGGCCTACTTTGTCTCGTGATGTCAGGGAATTTGTGCAGTCCTGTGGGACTTGCTCTCGCTCCAAGCCTTGCTCTCGCTCTAGTGGTTTGTTAATGCCATTACCTGTGCCCAAGAGGCCATGGACCCATATCTCTATGGATTTTATTTCCGACCTCCCTGTTTCTCAGAGAATGACCGTTATCTGGGTAATCTGTGATAGGTTTTCCAAGATGATACATCTTGTGCCATTACCTTAGTTATCTTCCTCCTCCGAATTGGTGCCTTTGTTCCTTCAGCACGTGGTTCGGTTACATGGCATTCCGGAGAACATTGTGTCTGACAGAGGAGTTCAGTTTGTTTTCAGATTTTGGAGGACATTTTGTTCTAAAGTTGGTGTTCAGTTATCTTTCTCCTCTGCTTTTCATCCTCAGACCAATGGACAAACCGAGAGAACAAACCAGACCTTGGAGACTTATTTGAGATGTTTTGTGTCTGCTGATCAAGATGACTGGGTCTCTTTTTTGCCTTTGGCTGAGTTTGCCCTTAATAATAGGGCTAGCTCTGCCAACTTGATGTCTCCATTTTTCTGCAATTTTGGGTTTCACCCTCGATTTTCTTCGGGACAGGCGGAGGCTTCTGTCTGTCCGGGTGTTGACTCTGTTGTGGAGCGAATGCAGCAGATTTGGGACCAGGTAGAGGAGAGGTTCTCTCTCTCAGGAGAAGGCCCAACGGTTTGCCAACCGGCGTAGGACTGATGGTCCTCGGTTTAAAGTGGGGGACTTGGTTTGGTTGTCCTCAAGAAATATCCCTATGAGGGTTGCATCTCCAAAGTTTAAGCCTAGGTTCATTGGACCTTATAAGATCATGGGCAGCATGGTGGCTCAGTGGATAGCACTGCAGCCTTGCAGCACTGGAGTCCTGGGTTCGAATCCCATCAAGGACAACATCTGCAAGGAGTTTGTATGTTCTCCCCGTGTTTGCGTGGGTATCCTCCGGGTTCTCCGGTTTCCTCCCACACTCCAAAAACATACCGATAGGGAATCTAGATTGTGAGCCCCATCGGGGACAGCGACGATAATGTGTGCAAAACTGTAAAGCGCTGCGGAATATGTTAGCGCTATATAGAAAATAAAGATTATTTAAAAGATTATCATGGAGATTCTTAATCCTGTTTCCTTCCGTTTGCTTCTTCCAGGGACATTTAAGATCCATAACGTGTTCCACAAGTCCTTATTGAAGAGGTTTGTCGAGCCAGTGGTTCCTATGGCTGCGCCTCCTGACCCTGTTTTGGTTGAGGGCAATCTGGAGTATGTGGTTGAGAAAATATTGGATTCTCGTTTTTCTAGACAGAAACTCCAGTATTTGGTTAAGTGGAGAGGTTATGGTCAGGAGGACAATTCTTGGGTGTTTGCTTCGGACATCCATGCTAGGAGATTGATCCGTGCCTATCACCGAGCTCATCCTGGTCGACCTGGTTGCACAAGTGAGGGTTCGGTGACCCCTCCTCAAGGGGGGGTACTGTTATGAATGTGCTAAAAATGGTTTCTGAGCAGAGGCTCCCTCTGGTGGTTACTGACAGTACTGAACCTTTCAGCGAGGAGTGGCAATCTGGGATCACGGACTGGTCTGACATAAGGGAGGTTCCCTCCCATGATGGTTGCCGGTGATCAATTGCTCTTGTCTCAATTGTGGTTCCTGGTTCATTTGGAAGCTTGCTGAGTCTTGCTTGCATCTTCTGCTATCAGATAAGATATTTTCTGCTTTTATTTTTGTGCTTGCTTTTTGCATTGTTCCCTGCACTTCTGTGGAGGTCAGGCAGGTCCCCTCCGGGGGCTTGTGCTCCTCTCAGCTTATCTGGAGCCACTGTTGTTTGATCATATGCTTTTTCCTGTTTTTTCAGTGGCTGCGGCTTAGTTTTGTTACACCAGAGAACTGATTTAGGTGGTAGAGGTCGTGTGATCTCAGGTGTTTTTGCAATCAGTAGAGCTGGTATTTTTTAGGGTTTTTTTTTGGATTGCAGTGAGTATCCTTTCCAGTACTTTTCTGTCTAGACAGATTGGGCCCCAGCGTTTGCTCATTCTATTTTCTGTCTGTGTCCGTGTTTCTTCTTGTCTAACCGCCATTACATGTTTGGGGGCTTCCTATTTTCTTTGGGGATCTGCTCCGGGGCAGATAGCTTTCATCTTTCTGCCTTTAGGTGTAGTTATCTCTCAGGCTGTGACGAGGTGTCTAGGATCAACGTAGGAACGCTCCACGGCTACCTCTAGTTGTGTGGTTAGTTCAGATTACTGCAATCCAATAGGTTCCAGCCTCACTGGTGTATTGCCGTTTTTGCTTACTCTCCTCAGCTACCAAAACATAACAGGCAACCATCATGGGAGGGAACCTCCCTTATATCAGACCAGTCCGTGATCCCAGATTGCCATTTCTCGCTGAAAGGTTCAGTACTGTCTGTAACCACCAGAGGAAGCCTCTGCTCAGAAACCATCTCTAGCACTTTCATAACAGCGGTCTAACACCCCTGACAATACTTCCCCAGCCGCCTCTTGGTTTGCAGATGGAGGGATATACAGGACTACTGTAATGCAAATGGAAAATTCTCTAGGTAAATAGTAGGGCCTGAGGCCAACTGCTAAGAGTTCAATGTTTTGACTGCAGTGACTTTCCTTAACAGTAATATGATGCTGATTGCACCATCTGTTATTAATGTATAATATTGTGTAGCCCAGCTTCGCAGGCACACATGAAAATCCAGGAAAGTGCACTGGATGGTAAAAGCCAAAGCTTGATATGCATTCACTCATGTCACTCACATTTAGACACACCCATAGGGGTTATAAGTTGGTGGGTGTCAGCATAGAGAGTTTTTGTTTCCTGTCTTCGGACAGAGGAGTCACCTTCCTGTCTTAGGACAGTGAGTCAGTCAGATCAGTTTCCTGCTAAGTTCAGAGCAGAGACTTCAGCCGCCTGTCCCAGGACAGTGAAGTCCAGTCGACAGAGGTCCTGGACTAGGAGAATACTGAGAGCTGCTCAGCGAGCCCAAACAGGGAATCTGTGATTCGACTTCTATGCAGCAGTGCTTATGTTAAGAGCGGAAAGCAGGGCGAAGGGCACAGTGGAGAAGATAGAAAAGTGCTTTAGGTATTGGATTGCCTGCACTGAATCACCGGTCACTGGGGACCGAAGCGTCACTATTGTTTCAGGCATAGTGACAAGAAAACCAGAGGCATCTGGACTACAGGTCGCAGAGAGCAGCCCAAAGTGTCAATACGTAACCGGAGTCAGGTGGAACAGGGACTTTGAGCTAGGCCAAGCAAAAGTAAGGACTTAGTTTCATCATTAGAAGGCTCCACCACAACGTTGACCGGGCAGTACAGCTACAGAGAAAGCTGGAGTTTTGGAGTTAACTACGCTTTATGCAAGTTGGACTCACATTATATGAAAGTTAAGGAGGCCTCTAACCTGCTCGGCTGCTACCTGAAAGTGCACTCTCCACCCCGACCAGCTTCCCGGGATCTGCTTGAACCATCATCAGTAAAAGGTATGAAAAGAAGCTGCATTGTGTTTGGCTGAATTATTACTACACCCTGCATCATCATTCTCATAGACTTCCAGGGACCCGTCTCACCTGTGGGAGACTACCACCAAGCTGCCCCATAACATCCCCTGTGAAAGTCCTCCTAGCAGCGCTGGTACAATTACCAGAAACCACAGGTAGCGTCACGAACTATCCTAATAATCCCCTGTAAATATTCCCCTATCGCATTGACCGCCAGGGCCACGGACCGAGCCACCGCTGCCAGTGACAACTCCCATAGACTTCCATGGGCTCGGCTCCGAGTACCCCATAGCCCTGGTATCCACAATTGTGGTGCGTGGTCGAGTCAATATCACCCCCACCCTTACCAGACTTAGCTTTGTCTCTATCAGCCCGGACGATGTGAAACCCTGGAATCGAAACACTTGAATCAGGAACATCCCATGTAACCAGGTTTCTGTGAAGCACATGAGACTGCATTCCTTGAACTCCATCTGGGTTTTACACAGAGCTAGAAGTTCATCTGTCTTATTTTCCAGCGAGCGTACATTACCCATGATAATGGATGGGACTGCTGGTTTAAACCTTCTTCTCCTGGACTTCACCTTTTTTCCTGCTCTGCAGCCTCTGAAAGGTCTCCACACTTCACGGGGAATAAGTGGTATGTCCACAGCTGTAGTAGCCTTCATCCTGCTCAGCTCCAGAAGTCGATCCCTTGAATACACAACACGTTTAGTGACAGACTTAGGGGCAACCAGCACATCAGTGTCCCTGTCCTTTGCTCCAGTCCGCGCCATATCTGACTGTTTCCAGTGTTCTCCTCTGTACACGGATGGCTACATCAGTAACCAACAAGGTTGAAGCTGTGTGTATTGTGGAACTGTAGCTGGTAGTGGTTGCATTAGTTATTCCACTTTTTGTTCGGCGGTATGACGATAAAGCATTGTTTTTTGCCTTGTTTTTTATTTTTTATGGTGAGATAATTTCGTTGAACTGAAGTGTGGACGAAACACACGTCGGGGTGGAGGGACACGGCACAATCTCCACACACTTTAGTAAGTAATATTGCGGGGAGCTCTTTGCATAATTTAATAGTGGCGGTTTTTGCTAAGGATGGTGGAATTATAAAGTTGTTCAACGAAATTGTCTCATGAACTTTCTTGGGCATTAGTTGTTTTATATTATTTCCCCTTTGCATTGTGCACTTTATTGAGCTTTATTAATTGGCTCTAAAATCGCAGTACTCTATGTAATAGTGTGTTTAACCCCTTACTGCCATCGGACGTACTATCCCGTCCATGGTACCTGGGCCCGTATGACCGGGGACGGGATAGTACGTCATAGGCGATCAGCTGCGCTCCTGAGGGGAGCGCAGCTAATCGCCGCCGGGTGTCAGCTGATTATCACAGCTGACACCCATGACTGTGTGTCAGGAGCGGTCACGGACCGCTCCCGGCACATTAACCCCTAGCACACCGCGATCAAACATGATCGCGGTGTACTGGGGGCACAGGGGAGGATCGCGCAGGGTGGGGGCTCCCTGCGCGCCCCCCTGAGACCCTCAGAGCAGCGCGATGTGATCGCGCTGTTCTGAGGGCTTCCTCCCTCCCAGGACCCGGATCCAAGATGGCGCCGGGGTCCTGGAGGGAGGCGGCTACCTCAGTGCCTGCCGAGAGCAGGCACTGAGAAGCCTGCATCTATGCCTGTGCGATCGCTGGTGTGACAGAGTGCTGTGCACACTGTCACACAAGCGATCTGATAAAATACTGTGATGTCCCACCCTGGGACAAAGTAAAAAAGTTAAAAAAGTAAAAATAAACATGTGTAAAAAAAAAATCCAAAATAAATAAAAAAAAAAAAAATATTCCCCAATAAATTCACTTCTTCCTGTAAATAAAAAAAACAAAACAATAAAAGTACACATATTTGGTATCGCCGCGTCCGTAACGACCCCCCCTATAAAATTGTCCAACTAGTTAACCCCTTTAGTGAACCCCTTAAAAAAAAAAAAAAAAAAACGAAGCAAAAAATCAATGCTTTATCATCATACCGCCGAACAAAAAGTGGAATAACACGCGATCAAAAAGACCGATATAAAAAAACATGGTACCGCTGAAAACGTCATCTTGTCCCGCAAAAAACGAGCCGTCATAAAGCATCATCAGCGAAAAAATAAAAAAGTTATAGCTCGCAGAATAAAGCGATGCAAAAATAATTATTTTTTATATAAAATTGTTTTTATTCTATAAAAGCGCCAAAACATGAAAAAATGATATAAATGAGGTATCGCCATAATCGTACTGACCCGAAGAATAAAACTGCTTTATCAATTTTACCACACGCGGAACGGTATAAACGCCTCCCCCAAAAGAAATTCATGAATTGCTGATTTTTGTTCATTCTAACCTCCCAAAAATCGAAATAAAAAGCGATCAAAAAACGTCACGTGCTCAAAAATGGTACCAATAAAAACGTCAACTCGTCCCGCAAAAAATAAGACCTCACATGACTCTGTGGGCCAAAATATGCAAAAATTATAGCTCTCAAAATGTGATGATGCAAAAACTATTTTTGCAATAAAAAGCGTCTTTTAGCGTGACAGCTGCCAATCATAAAAACCCGCTATAAATAGTAAATCAAACCCCCTTTATCACCCCCTTAGTAAGGGAAAAATAATAAAATTAAAAAAAAGCATTTATTTCCATTTTCCCATTAGGGTTAGGGTTAGGGTTGCGGCTAAAGTTAGGGTTAGGGTTGGCGCTAAAGTTAGGGTTAGGGTTGGGATTAGGGGTGTGTTAGGGTTAGGTTTGTGGTTAGGGTTGGGACTAGGGTTAGGGGTGTGTTGGGGTTAGGGTTGGAGTTAGAATTGGGGGGTTTCAGCTGTTTAGGCACATCAGGGGCTCTCCAAATGTGACATGGCGTCTGATCTCAATTCCAGCCAATTCTGCGTTGAAAAAGTCAAACAGTGCTCCTTCACTTCTGAGCTCTGCCATGCGTCCAAACAGTAGTTTATCCCCACATATGGGGTATCAGCGTACTCTGGACCACAAGAGTTATTGTGCAATTTGTCCTATTTCTTCTGCTACCCTTGGGAAAATAAAAAACTGGGGGCGAAAATATCATTTTTGTACAAAAAAAAAATATTTTTTTGTTTTTACGGCTGTACATTATAAACTTCTGTGAAGCACTTGGGGCTTCATAGCGCTCACCACACATCTAGATAAGTTCCTTGTGGGGTCTATTTTCCAAAATGGGGTCACTTGTTGGGGATTTCCACTGTTTAGGCGCATCAGGGGCTCTCCAAATGCGACATGACGCCCCCAGACCATTCCATCAAAGTCTGCAATCCAAAACGTCACTACTTCCCTTCCGAGCCCCAACGTGTACCCATACAGTAGTTTTCTCCCACATATTGGATATCAGCGTACTCAGGACAAATTGGACAACAACTTTTGGGGTCCAATTTCTCCTGTTACCCTTGTAAAAATAAAATATTGGGGCAAAAAAAATCATTTTTGCAAAAAAAAAAAAGGATTTTTTATTTTTACGGCTGTGCGTTATAAACTTCTGTGAAGCACTTCGGGGTTCAAAGTGCTCACCACACATCTAGATAAGTTCCTTGTGGGGTCTATTTTCCAAAATGGGGTCACTTGTGGGGGGTTTCCACTGTTTAGGCGCATCAGGGGCTCTCCAAATGCGACATGACGCCCCCAGACCATTCCATCAAAGTCTGCAATCCAAAACGTCACTACTTCCCTTCCGAGCCCTGACGTGCGCCCATACAGTAGTTTTCTCCCACATATTGGGTATCAGCGTACTCAGGACAAATTGGACAACAACTTTTGGGTTCCAATTTCTTCTGTTACCCTTGTGAAAATAAAATATTGGGGGCGAAAAAATCATTTTTGTAAAAAAAAAAAAGATTTTTTATTTTTACGGCTGTACGTTATAAACTTCTGTGAAGCACTTCGGGGTTCAAAGTGCTCACCACACATCTAGATAAGTTCCTTGAGGGGTCTAGTTTCCAAAATGGCGTCATTTATGGGGATTTCCACTGTTTAGGCAGATCAGGAGCTCTCCAAACACGACATGGCGTCCAGCCAATTCTGCGTTGAAAAAGTCAAACGGCGCTCCTTCCCTTCCAAACTCTGCCATGCACCCAAACAGTGGTTTACCCCCACATATGGGGTATCAGCGCACTCAGGACAAATTGCACAATAACTTTTGGAGTCTTGTTACCCTTGGAAAAATAAAAATTGGGGTGAAAAGATCATTTTGTGGAAAAAATATGATTTTTAAATTTTACGGCTCTACGTTATAAACTTGTGTGAAGCACTTGGGGGTTCAAATTGCTCACCAAAGATCTAGAAAAGTTCCTTAGGGGGTCTAGTTTCCCAAATGGGGTCATTTGTGGGGGGTTTCCACTGTTTAGGCACATCAGGGGCTCTCCAAATGCAACATGGCATCCAATCTCAATTCCAGCCAATTTTGGTTGGAAAAAGTCAAATGGTGCTCCTTCCATTCCGAGCTCTGCCGTGCACCCAAACAGTGGTTCCCACCCACATATGGGGTATCAGCGTACTCAGGACAAATTGGACAACAACTTATGTGGTCCAATTTTTCCTGTTACCCTTGAGAAAATAAAAAATTAGTGACTAAAAGATAATTTTTGTGGGAAAAAAATAGGATTTTTTATTTTCATGCCCGGGCATTATAGACTTGTGTGAAGCACTTGGGGGTTCAAAGTGCTCACCAAAGATCTAGATAAGTTCCTTAGGGGGTATAGTTTCCAAAATGGGGTCACTTGTGGGGGGTTTCCACTGTTTAGGCTCATCTGGGGCACTGCAAACGGAACATGACCCCCATCAACGTCTGCATTCCAAAACGTTACTACTTCCTTTCCAAGCCCTGCCGTGCACCCAAACAGTTCCCCCCCCCCCACATATGGGGTATCAGCGTACTCAGGACAAATTGGACAACAACTTTTGGGGTCCAATTTCCTTGGGAAAATTCAAAAATTTGGGACTAAAAAATCATTTTTGTGGAAAATTGTTTTTTTTTTTTTTCACACCCTGGCATTATAAGCTTTTGTGAAACACTTGGGAGTTCAAAGTGCTCACAACAGATCTAGAGAAGTACCTTAGGGGGTCTAGTTTCCAAAATGGTGTCACTTGTGGGGGTTTCCACTGTTTAGGCGCATCAGGGGCTCTCCAAACACGACATGGCGTCCAATCTCAATTCCAGCCAATTTTAGTTTGAAAAAGTCAAACGGCGCTCCTTCCCTTACGAGCTCTGCCGTGTGCCCAAACAGTGGTTTTCCCCCATATTGGGTATTGGCGTACTCAGGAGAAATTGCATAACAACCTTATCTGTCCATTTTCTCCTTTTACCTTGTGAAAATAAAAAAAAAGTTTGTAAAAGATCATTTTTGTGGCTAAAAAGTTAAGTATTCATTTTTTCCTTCCACGTTGCTTTAGTTCCTGTGAAGCACCTGAAGGGTTAATAATCTTCTTGAATGTGGTTTTGAGTACCTTGAGGGGTGCAGTTTTTAGAATGGTGTCACTTTTGGGTATTTTCTGCCATATAGACCCCTCAAAGTGAATTCAAATGAGAGGTGGTCCCTAAAAAAAATGGCTTTGTAAATTTTGTTGTAAAAATGAGAAATCGCTGGTCAACTTTTAACCCTTATAACTTCCTAACAAAAAAAAATTTTGTTCCAAAATTGTGCTGATGTAAAGTAGACATGTGGGAAATGTTATTTCTTAACTATTTTATGTGACATATTTCTCTGTTTTAAGGGAATAAAAATTCAAAGTTTGAAAATTGCAAAATTTTAAAAATTTTCGCCATATTTGCGTTTTTTTCAAAAATAAACGCAAGTTATATCGAAGAAATTTTACTTCTAACGTGAAGTACAATATGTCACGAGAAAACAATCTCAGAATCGCGAAGATCCGTTGAAGCGTTCCAGAGTTATAACCTCATAAAGAGACAGTGGTCAGAATTGTAAAAATTGGCCCGGTCATTAAGGTGCAAACCACCCTTGGGGGTGAAGGGGTTAAAGGAGCTAGTAGCATTATGTGTCCCTCAGTACGTGAGGTTACTATTGATTTGTAATTGATTGAAATTTGTTAATAAATATTGTTTAATTCTAAGACAATTTTTGGGAATTTTGTGTTTATTCTGTCCACTTCCTCCTTATGTAGATTTTTAGTGGAACAGACAGATTTTCTTGATCGCTTCTATAGCATGGAGATGAAGCAGCCTCCCCATGCTATAGAAACTGTCAGCTCTGCACTGACAGAGACTTGCTGATCATGCATTGTGCATGATCAGCAAGTTTCCTAGCTCTGGTAACGATCGGGACCTCACGTCACGCCACTGTCAGCCCTCTGCCGGCTTCCGGATTGCTGCGATCCTGTTCGATCGCAGCATTTTTGGGGTTAAAGTGTCTACAGCGGTCTGTGACCGCTCCTGGCACCCAGTGCCGGGTGTCAGCTGTCAGAATCAGCTGATACTCGGTGATCGCGATGACGTAATATTCCGTCCCTGGTCAAATGGGCCCAGGGCACATGGACGGAATATTACGTCTCATGTCAGAAAGCGATTAAAGGAGTTGTCTAACTTTAGGGAGGTTTTTATTATTTTAGTGCATGTATTTAAGGCTGAAAATCATTCTTGCAATTGTTTTATTAAAAATTTTGCACAGTTTGTATTTTAAAGGCTCTTTGTTTTTTTGCACATTCCACTATGAAGAGGTCTGTGGTCATAAATCAGCTGAGACAGCTCAGAAAAAGATAAAAAGATCAACAAACTCTCCCCTAAAGGTACTGCCACACTAAGCTATCCCGCTAGCGATCTCGTTAGCGTTGCATACTAATGAGATCGCTAGCGGGATTGTTTCTATATCGCTAAATGCGGCCACATTTAGCGATATAGTTAACGACGCTATCGCCGTTAGCGATCTTCTTAACGACTTTAGCGGTACAAAAGTACCGCTAAATCGCTAAGAAAAGGTGCCACACAGCGATTAGATACTTACCCAGCGGGAGCGCCGACGAGAAAATAGGGTCCGGAACGATTCCAGCGACGAGCGAGATCACAGCAGGAAGCTCGTCGCTGGAAGCTGCCGCACTGAACAATATCGCTAACGGGATCGCTAAATAGTGACGTTTTTTAGCGATCCTGTTAGCGATATTGTTTAGTGTGGCATACCCTTTAATCCTCCTATCCACATTAGACTAATGTTTGCTGTACCAGTCAATGTCAACAGATTCCATTGAATCTAAAATGTATGGGAGCCCGGGGCAGCTAAGTGTCGGGGAAATACGGTAATGGTCAGACATGTCCAAATTTCTGATCTTCTCATTTTCCCGGCGACAAGCCACTGGCTGACATGTCTGTCAGTGGCTCTCTCATAGAAACCATGGGAAAGCTTGCCCGAGCAAGCACTCCTGTGTATGGGAGAGCTGGCCAGGATAACTGTGGAAAAAGATGGCTGAACCTTAGTTTGGCCCACAGCCATATAATGTGAATGACAGGCATTAGGTTAAGTTGACACAAGCATATAAAAAATTGCCTGATTTTCATCCTGAAAAATTGACAATTTTTCATCTGTATTGTTATTCGTGTGCAATCCATTAGGCATCGTTATTATACATCAGCCATAAATAAAATCAGACCAGATGCAATACAGTTCTGTATGGGATGCTATATTTTCTGAGCACCCATAGACTTGAATAAGTGAGGCTAACTCAAAATACAGAAAAATATAGTGCATGATGCGAATTTTATCTCAAAGACATGTGGTCCATGTGGAAAAACATTCATCTGAACAGCGGAAGGGCAACTGAATAACATTAGTCCTAACACTTTCCATGTGAGGTCAATTTTTGGACCAAAAATCCAGTCATGTGAACATACCGTTAAGTCTCATTTACACTGGCCGATAATTCGTCAGACTTTAAGACTTAGGCCGGCGTCACACTGGCGACAGAATCGGACGACTGCAATGCGATGAAAAATCGCATTGCAGTCGGACCTATGTTAATCTATGGAGCAGCTCCCAGTATCAGATTTTTTGTGGTCCGTTTTAAACGTCCGTGTACAATCGCAGCATGCTGCGATTGTCACCGATTGTCGGTCGACTATCGCCAATGCAAGTCTATAGGAGCGATGAAAAATCTGATTACAAACGGACCACACTGTGTGACTTGCGATGAAATCGCATCGGTGTCCTTTAGAAAAGCCGGCAATTCATCCCCGGCTATACTGTAAAATCACACTGACAGCTTTAATAAAGACTAGAAAGAATAGATATATACACATAGAACACATATATATATATATACATGTCATTGTGACATGTACATATACATATATTTATAGTTCCTAGACTTCTACATACTGTAATAGCCGCTAATTCAATTGCCGGGTTTTGTGAAATCACAGAAGCCGACATGAAATGATACATTGTTTCCACACATTTAACCATGTAATTTCATGTATTTTTATATATGTTTGAAACATACAATTACATGAGTGTATTTGTGCAAAATTTCAGACATGTAGGGGTTAATTAAAGGTGTAATTTCGTTGAAAAAAAATGCGTGGGCTCCCGCTGTATTTTCTCCACCAGACAGACAAAGCAAAGCGAGTGGGGGCAGATAATAATAGCCTAGGGAGGGTACATTTTTTTTGTGCCCCCCTGGCTACTAACATCTGCCCCCAGACACCCCAGAAAGGGCAAATCTATAATTAGATTCGCCCTTTCTGGCACTTTGCCCGTCTATTCCCATTGCCCTGTAGCGGTGGCGAATGGGTTAATCTCACCTTACTGTCACCTTGCTATTGAAAGGTGACCTTAAGGCAGGTTAATAATTGATAGCTGTCAATTAGACAACTATCAATTATTAATCCTATTGAAGTAAATAAAAAAACACACACACTTTAAGAATAAATAATTTTAATGAAATAAAAACACATTTTTTTGACCATATTTTATTTTACACTTAATCCGTGCGAAGCCATTGATCTCCTAAAATAAAGAAAAAAAAATAAAACAACATTATTCTTACCTATTCCGCTGATCTGTCACGTCCCACGCTGTAATCCTTCACAAAGGGTTAACTAGCTTTGAGCCAAGCACTGCAAGTAATCCTGCATGCTCAGCTCAAAGCTCCTGAATGAATAAGTTCCTCTCCTGGCGACAGGAGAGGATGTGTTTCATGAATGAAGCTTAATTGATTGTGTCCACTTTCCCTTTAGGTCAGGTCACTACAGTTAAATTGGCAATAAATCAATTAAGCTCCATTCATGAATCTATTCCTCTACTTTCGCTGGGAGAGGAAGTTATTCATTCAGGGGAATACAGGTCTGAGACAGCATTATTAGCTCTCTGCGACCTGTAACCTGTTAACCCTTTCTGAAGGATTACACCGTGGGACCTGACTGTACATCGGATTGGTAAGTATAATTTTGCTTTTTTATTTTATTTTTATTACAGGAAATGGTTTTAGCAGGAAAATAAAATATGGTCAAAAACTGTGTGATTATTTAATTAAACTTATTTTTTATTAAACTGTGTGTGTTTGATTTTTCTTTCATACAATAGGATTAATAATTGATAGTTGTCTGATTGACAGCTCTCAATTATTAATCTGGCTTAAAGTGACCTTTCAATTGCAAGGTAATTTTAACCCCTTATTAACCCATTCGCCACCGCTACAGGGCAATGGGAATAGACGGGCAAAGTGCCAGAAAGGGCGAATCTAATTATAGATTTGCCCTTTCTGGGGTGTCTGGGGGCAGATGTTAGTAGCCAGGGGGGGCACAAAAAAATGTACCCTCCCTAGGCTATTATTATCTGCCCCCACTCGCTTTGCTTTGTCTGTTTGGTGGAGAAAATACAGCGGGAGCCCACGCATTTTTTTTTCAACGAATTTACACCTTTAATTAACCCCTACATGTCTGAAATTTAGCACACATATACTCATGTAATTGTATGTTTCAAACATATAAAAAAATATATGAAATTACATGGTTAAATGTGTGGAAACAATGTATCATTTCATGTCGGCTTCTGTGATTTCACTGAAGCCGGCAATTGAATTAGCGGCTATAACAGTATGTAGAAGTCTAGGAACTATAAATATATGTATATATACATGTCACAATGACATATATATATATGTGCTCTATGTGTATATATCTATTCTTTTATTTGTGATTGAAATACTATTCTTTTAGATCCATTATATGTCAGTTTTGCAAGCCTGCGAGAAAATCTCGCAAGTCGGATGAAAATCGGATGTTACAAGGTACACACACATGCGATTAAATCGCATCTTTGAAGGAAAATCGGATGCCAGAAGGATGTGTGATGTTTTTATTTTGATCCGATTGTCGACCGTTTAAAACGGACCGTTTTTTTGTGGCTGTGTGTGACTCCAGCCTAAGGCCGGAGTCACACTGGCGACAGAATCGGACGACTGCAATGCGATGAAATATCGCATTGCAGTCGGACCTATGTTAATCTATGGAGCAGCTCCCAGTATCAGATTTTTTGTGGTCCGTTTTAAACGTCCGTGTACAATCGCAGCATGCTGCGATTGTCACCGATTGTGGGTCGACTATCGCCAATGCAAGTCTATGGGAGCGATGAAAAATCGGATTACAAACGGACCACACTGTGTGACTTGCGATGAAATCGCATCGGTGTCCTTTAGAAAAGCCGGCAATTCATCCCCGCCTATACTGTAAAATCACACTGACAGCTTTAATAAAGACTAGAAAGAATAGATATATACACATAGAACACATATATATATATATATACATGTCATTGTGACATGTATATATACATATATTTATAGTTCCTAGACTTCTACATACTGTAATAGCCGCTAATTCAATTGCCGGGTTTTGTGAAATCACAGAAGCCGACATGAAATGATACATTGTTTCCACACATTTAACCATGTAATTTCATGTATTTTTATATATGTTTGAAACTTACAATTACATGAGTGTATTTGTGCAAAATTTTAGACATGTAGGGGTTAATTAAAGGTGTAATTTCGTTGAAAAAAAATGCGTGGGCTCCCGCTGTATTTTCTCCACCAGACAGACAAAGCAAAGCGAGTGGGGGCAGATAATAATAGCCCAGGGAGGGTGCATTTTTTTTGTGCCCCACTTGGCTACTAACATCTGCCCCCAGACACCCCAGAAAGGGCAAATCTATAATTAGATTCGCCCTTTCTGGCACTTTGCCCGTCTATTCCCATTGCCCTGTAGCGGTGGCGAATGGGTTAATCTCACCTTACTGTCACCTTGCTATTGAAAGGTGACCTTAAGGCAGGTTAATAATTGATAGCTGTCAATTAGACAACTATCAATTATTAATCCTATTGAAGTAAATAAAAAAACACACACACTTTAAGAATAAATAATTTTAATGAAATAAAACCACATTTTTTTACCATATTTTATTTTACACTTAATCCGTGCGAAGCCATTGATCTCCTAAAATAAAGAAAAAGAAATAAAACAACATTATTCTTACCTATTCCGCCGATCTGTCACGTCCCACGCTGTAATCCTTCACAAAGGGTTAACTAGCTTTGAGCCAAGCAGTGCAAGTAATCCTGCATGCTCAGCTCAAAGCTCATGAATGAATAAGTTCCTCTCCTGGCGACAGGAGAGGATGTGTTTCATGAATGAAGCTTAATTGATTGTGTCCACTTTCCCTTTAGGTCAGGTCACTACAGTTAAATTGGCAATAAATCAATTAAGCTCCATTCATGAATCTATTCCTCTACTTTCGCTGGGAGAGGAACTTATTCATTCAGGGGAATACAGGTCTGAGACAGCATTATTAGCTCTCTGCGACCTGTAACCTGTTAACCCTTTCTGATGGATTACACCGTGGGACCTGACTGTACATCGGATTGGTAAGTATAATTTTGCTTTTTTATTTTATTTTTATTACAGGAAATGGTTTTAGCAGGAAAATAAAATATGGTCAAAAACTGTGTGATTATTTAATTAAACTTATTTTTTTTTAAACTGTGTGTGTTTGATTTTTCTTTCATACAATAGGATTAATAATTGATAGTTGTCTAATTGACAGCTATCAATTATTAACCTGGCTTAAAGTGACCTTTCAATTGCAAGGTAATTTTAACCCCTTATTAACCCATTCGCCACCGCTACAGGGCAATGGGAATAGACGGGCAAAGTGCCAGAAAGGGCGAATCTAATTATAGATTTGCCCTTTCTGGGGTGTCTGGGGGCAGATGTTAGTAGCCAGGGGGGGCACAAAAAAAATGTACCCTCCCTAGGCTATTATTATCTGCCCCCACTCGCTTGCTTTGTCTGTCTGGTGGAGAAAATACAGCGGGAGCCCACGCATTTTTTTTCAACGAATTTACACCTTTAATTAACCCCTACATGTCTGAAATTTAGCACACATATACTCATGTAATTGTATGTTTCAAACATATATAAAAATACATGAAATTACATGGTTAAATGTGTGGAAACAATGTATCATTTCATGTCGGCTTCTGTGATTTCACTGAAGCCGGCAATTGAATTAGCGGCTATAACAGTATGTAGAAGTGTAAGAATTATAAATATATGTATATATATATGTCACAATGACATATATATATATATATATATGTGCTCTATTTGTATATATCTATTCTTTCTTTTGGCATTTAAA
>JARQOD010011150.1:0-24582 GCA_033576555.1 Oophaga sylvatica
TTATAACCTTATAAGGATCCGGGAGGGGACGAATGGAAAACAGCATTTCTGACAACTGAGGGGCTATTTGAAAACCTGGTTATGCCCTTCGGTCTCACTAATGCCCCTGCTGTTTTTCAGAACTTCATCAATGTTGTTTTTTCTGATTTAATTGGACGTTATGTAGTCATTTACCTGGATGACATTCTGATATACTCAGAAGACAGTCAGTCACACTTGCATCATTTACGTGCGGTTCTTTTGAGACTCCGGGAGAACCATTTGTATGCTAAGCTGGAGAAGTGTTTATTTTTTATGCAAGAACTGTCTTTTCTGGGTGTAATTGTATCCGGGGAGGGATTCCGCATGGATCCAGGGAAGGTTCAGGCCATTACAGATTGGGTGCAGCCTCATGATCTGAAGGGGTTGCAACGATTTTTGGGCTTCGCTAACTATTACAGGAAGTTCATTAAAGGGTTTTCACAGGTAGTGAAACCTTTGACGGACCTCACTCTTAAGGGGGCAGAGGTAAAAAATTGGTCCGTGGCCGCAAAAAAATCCTTCCTTACATTGAAGAAATGCTTTACTTCAGCCCCTGTGTTGGTACAACCCAATTCGTCAAGACCTTTTATCGTGGAGGTCGACGCTTCAGAAGTGGGTGTGGGGGCAGTGTTGTCCCAGGGCCCCTCTACCCTCACTAATCTTAAACCCTGTGCCTTTTTCTCTAAAAAGTTCTCTTCGGCAGAGAGAAACTATGATGTCGGCAACAGGGAATTGTTAGCGGTCAAACTGGCCTTTGAAGAATGGAGGCATTTTTTGGAGGGGGCCGTTCATCCCATTACGGTCATCACTGATCATAAGAACCTGGCCTATATTGAGTCTGCTAAGAGATTGACCCCCAGACAGGCTCGGTGGGCACTTTTTTTTTCTCGCTTTCATTTTACCATCACATTCCGACCAGGGTCTAAAAATGTAAAGGCAGATGCCTTATCCCGAAGTTTTGATTCTGTGTCCCCTCCAGAACCTCCTTCCTCCATTCTTCAACCGGGAGTGGTTGTAGCCGAAGTCTCCCTGAGGTACAGAGAGAGATTCTAGAAGCACAAGCACAAGCTCCCAGGAATAAACCCCCAGGTAAATTGTTCGTACCCGAACAGCTCCGTCTCACACTCCTGCAAGAATTTCATGATTCTGTGTTAAGTGCACACCCTGGTATTGCAGCTACCCGGGGGGCAGTGGCTAGAGGTTTTTGGTGGCCCTCTATGGGTACTGATATAAAAAATTTTGTTAATACTTGTGGGGTGTGCGCTCGCTCTAAAAGCTCTCAGGTCCGGCCGGCCAGGGAATTGGTGCCTTTGCCAATTCCGGATAAACCATGGACACACCTGTCCATGGACTTTATCACTAATCTTCCCTCATCCAAGGGCAATTCAGTGGTTTGGGTAGTGGTTGATAGATTTTCTAAGCAAGCCCACTTTGTGCCGTTACCCGCGTGCCGTCTGCTGAAACCTTGGCCCGCTTGTTTATACAGCACATAGTTTGGTTGCATGGAGTGCCTGTGAATGTGGTGTCGGACAGGGGTGTGCAGTTTGTGGCCAGGTTTTGGAGAGCGTTCTGTAAGAAGTTGGGGGTCACATTATCATTCTCCTCTGCCTATCACCCGGAATTCAACGGACAGACTGAACGCACCAATCAGTCGTTGGAGCAGATTCTGAGATGCCTGGTCTCCTCCAGACAGGAAGATTGGTGTGAGGTTTTACCCATGGCAGAATTTGCGTTCAACTGTCGTATCAATCAGTCTACCGGAAAGTCTCCTTTTCAGGTCAATTATGGGTTTGTTCCGCAGTTTGGGGAATTTTCCCGTATGGATTCTGGTTGTCCTGGTGCCAAGGAGATGGTTCAACAGTTAAAAAACCTTTGGAGGGAGGTGCAGGGGAACATCTCCAAAGCCCAGAAGAAGTACAAACATTTTGCGGACAGGAGGAGGGGGTTGGGTCCTGCATTGACAGTGGGAGAAAAGGTCTGGTTGTCCACCCGTAATATCAAACTTAAGATACCCTCTATGAAGCTGGGCCCCAAATTTATTGGTCCATACAAGATTATAGAGGTGATCAATCCAGTGGCGTACAGGCTTCAGTTGCCCACCTCCTTCAAAATATCTAACGTCTTCCACAGGTCCCTATTAAAACCTGTGGGGACGGTTAGAGAAGATCCCTCATCCGTGGTTCCACCAGTATTGGTAGAGGGTCAACTGGAGTACGAGGTAGGGCGCATCATTGATTCACGGTGGGTGCGCCGGAGACTTCAGTACCTTATTCATTGGAAGGGATACTCCATTGAAGATCGGTCATGGGTTCCGGCCAGTTCGGTACATGCCGATCGACTGGTACAGGCTTTTCATGCCAGATATCCTGAGAGGCCTGGGGGTCCAGTGGCCCCCCGTTACGGGGGGGTACTGTCATGGTATAGGAAATGGTTAATGTCCTGTCCACTCAGGGTTAACTTTTGCTGGCCTCCCTTTGGATCTGGGAGGGTATTTATACCCAGTCCAGAGGGAGATTCTCTGTCAGCTATACTTTCGTTGTGACTGTGTATTTGACCCCCCTGGTTTGCGTGTATACTGCTCTGCTTGTTTGACTCCTGTGTATGACCCGGTCTGTTTGCTCACTCTGCTCTCTGTCTCATGTTTTGCTTATATTGTCTTCTCCGGTTCTGACCTCCTGGCTTGGCTATCGATACTCTGTTACCGTTCTGTCCCTATTGTACTGTCTATTGCCCGCTCTGGTTTACTGATCTATTGCTACGTCCTGACTATCCGTTCTGTCTAACCCTTTGGTACTGTTGTGCTTTCTTGTGCTCTGATCTCGGCCTGTCCTGGTTTTCGTCTCTGTCTTTGCCCCTTGGTAACTTTATCTCGTCGTTACCCTGCTAGGAGTTTTCCTGCAGTTCCTAGATCTCTGGAGCTTAGGCCACGCCCACAGCAGTCATGTGCTGCAGGTCCTGTTAGTCTGCAGTACACACCATTCATTACTGCTGCCTCTGAGAGACGTGTGGCCAGCTCCGTCCCTTGGCTGTCACATGCTGCGGAAGGTCCTGTTACACAGAAACACACGTCTTCTCTGCTGCGGCTCTGCTTACAGGTATCTGGGGGCACAGTTGGTTTACTTAGGACAAGTGCACTGGCTCAGTGAGCATGTGCAGTGCGGTGTCCTTGACACTCAGCAGTCCACTGCCTGTACCTTTTGCAGAATATCAGTCTGTCCATGATGTTTTTTTCTGGAGAGAAGTGGCTTCTTTGCTGCCCTCCTTGAGACCAGGCCTTGCTCCAAGAGTCTCCGCCTCACAGTGCGTGCAGATGCACTCACACCTGCCTGCTGCCATTCCTGAGCAAGCTCTGCACTGCTGGTAGCCCGATCCCGCAGCTGAAACACTTTTAAGAGACGGTCCTGGCGCTTGCTGTTCTTTCTTGGTCGCCCTGAAGCCTTTTTGCCAACAATGGAACCTCTCTCCTTGAAGTTCTTGATGATGCGATAGATTGTTGACTGAGGTGCAATCTTTCTAGCTGCGATACTCTTCCCTGTTAGGCCATTTTTGTGCATTGCAATGATGACTGCACGTGTTTCTTTAGAGATAACCATGGTTAACAGAAGAGAAACAATGATGCCAAGCACCAGCTTCCTTTTAAAGTGTCCAGTGGTGTCATTCTTACTTAATCATGACAGATTGATCTCCAGCCATGTCCTCATCAACACCCACACCTGTGTTAATGGAGCAATCACTGAAAAGAGGTTAGCTGGTCCTTTTAAGGCAGGGCTGCAATGATGTTGAAATGTGTTTTGGGGGATAAAGTTCATTTCCTAGCCAAATATTGACTTTGCAAGTAATTGCTGTTAAGCTGATCACTCTTTATAACATTCTGGAGTATATGCAAATTGCCATTAGAAAAAGTGAAGCAGTAGACTTTGTAAAAATTAATATTTGTGTCATTCTCAAAACTTTTGGCCATGACTGTACAATGAGGTGGGGGAGATACAAAGTACAGGTGTGTATATACAATGGTGTATTTCCAATGAAGGTCCAGCCATCTTGAGGGAGTAAGGGATGGATGGAGATAGTGAATTAGCTACACACACACACTTACACCTAGAATGACTTTGATTAGTTAACATAATAGGACGCTCTGAACAAATGTGTTTTGAGGGAGCGCCTGAAACCATGCAAATTGTGGATAGTCCTAATTTCTTGGGGTAGAGCATTCCAGAGGATTGGCTCAGCGTGGGAGAAGTCTTGGAGTCTGGAGTGGGAGGTACGGATTAGTGTAGAGGTGAGTCGTTTGCAGAGCGCAGCAGTCGGTTAGGCCGATAGAAATGAGGGAGGAGGTGTAGGGGGGTGCTGCTCTGTGGAGAGCTTTGTAGGTGAGAAAAAGTACTTTGAATTGGATTCTTTAATGAATGGGCAGCCAATGTAAGGACTGGCGAAGAGCGGACGCGTCCGAGTACCGATTAGCCAGATGGATGACCCTGGCTGCTGCATTCAGTATGGACTGGAGAGAGGATAGTCGAGTAACGGGAAGGCCAAGTAATAGAGCATTGCAGTAGTCCAGGCAGGAGTGGATCAATGCTACAGTGAGGGATTTTGTTGTTTCCATGGTGAGAAAAGGGCGGATTCTAGAGATATTTTTAGGTGTAGGCTGCAAGAGCGGGCAAGAGATTGTATATGGGGGGTGAAGGAGAGATTGGTGTCAAACATAACACCCAGACAGCGAGCCTGCTGCCGGGGTGTTATTATGGTGCCGCCCACGGAGAGGGAAATGTCAAATTTAGGGAGGTTAGTAGACGGCGGGAGCAGAAGAAGTTCAGTTTTGGAGAGGTTGAGTTTCAGATAGAGAGCAGACATGATGTTGGAGACTGCGGACAGACAGTCGGTGGCGTTCTGTAGTACAGCGGGGGTAAAGTCGGGGGATGACGTGTATAGTTGTGTGTCATCAGCATAAAGATGGTACTGAAAGCCAAATCTGCTGATGGTCTGTCCAATTGGGGCCGTGTAGAGAGAGAAGAGAAGGGGCCAAAGACTGAGCCCTGAGGTAATCCCAACAGCGAGAGGAAGAGGAGATGACGTGGAGCCAGAGAACAAAACACTGAAGGAGCGGTCAGAAAGATTGGAAGAGAACCAGGAGAGAGCAGTGTCATTAATGCCTAGTGACTGGAGCCTCGACAGTAGGAGACGGTGGTCAACCGTGTCGAAGGCTGTATAAAGGTCGAGAAGAATGAGCAGAGAGTGGTCATCGTTACATTTTGCTGTCAGAAGGTCATTGGTCACTTTGATGAGTGCAGTTTCAGTCAAATGTAGGGGGCGGAAGCCGGACTGTGAAGGGTCTAGGAGGGAGTGAGTGGAGAGGTAACGGGTAAGGCGGGGGTAGACTAGGCGCTCCAAAAGTTTAGAGATGAAAAGGAGATTGGAGACTGGTCTGTAGTTGTTTGTGCAGGAAGGGTCGAGAGCAGGTTTCTTTAGTAATGGAGTAACGATGGAGTGTTTGAAGGAGGATGGGAAAATGCCAGAGGAGAGTCAGAGATTAAAGATTGTAGTTAGGTGAGTTGTGACGACTGGAGATAGAGACTGAAGGAGATGTGAGGGAATGGGGTCGGTAGTGCATGTAGTCGGACGAGAGGAGTCTGGATACTTCTTCTTATTTGATGGGATCAAATGTGGAAAGTGAGCCAGGGGAAATGTAGGGAGGGATGGGAGTCACAGCATTTGGTGGTTGAGAGCAGATTTCCTGATAGATATTATCTATTTTTTCTATAAAGTGGGAGGCCATGTCATCAACACAAATGTCTGTGATAGGGGCTTGTGCTTTTGGTCTGAGGAGGGAGTGAAAAGTGTCAAAAAGTTTCTTGAGGTTGTTGGCTAGTGAGGAGATCAGGGTGTTGAAGTAGGTCTGTTTGGCAAGGTGAAGGGCAGCGTTATAAGTACTAAACATAAATTTGAAGTGGATGAAGTCTTCTGGTGTGCGGGTTCTTCTCCATAGGCATTCAGCAGTCCTAGAGCATCGCTGGAGAAGTTGAGTTTGCAATGTGAGCCAGGGCTGTTTTACTGTATGTTTGGAAGTTTTGACGGTGAGCGGGCTCCTTGGTCAAGGGTGCTTCTAAGAGTGTCATTGTAGTGATGAACAGCCAGATCAATACAGGAAAAAGAGGAGATTGGGGACAGTGATGAGTGTAGGGAGTCTGAAAGTGTCTGAGGGTTAATGGCTAGTAGATTTCTGAATGTGTGGTAGGTTCGGAGTGCGCTGGGGTGGTCAAGTATTTGTGAGCGTGAAGGAGAGAATGTTGTGGTCAGAGAGTGGAAACGGTGAGTTATTTAGGTGGCAGATTGAACAGAGCCGGACAAAGACCAGGTCAAGGATGTTACCGTCCTTGTGTGTCTCAGAGGTTGAAAGCTGTGATAGGCCTAGAGAAGTGGTTAGTGATAGAAGCTGGGATGCAGATGTGGAAGTGTAACTGTTAATAGGGATGTTGAAGTCTCCAAGGATAAGGGTTGGTAGTTCTGAGGACATGAAGTGCGGCAGCCAGGCTGAGAAGTGGTCAAGGAACGGGGTGGGCGAGCCTGGGTGTCGATATATGACCGCTACTGTGAGGGAGAGGGGATGGAAGAGCCTGATGGTGTGGACCTCAAAAGAAAGGAATGAGAGTGATGGAACTGGGGGCATGACCTGCAAAGTGCAGTGTGGGGACAGCAGTATGCCGACTCCACCACCATGTCTGCTTGTGGGTCTCGGGGAATGGGAGAATTGTAAGCCACCATAGGAAATGGCAGCAGGGGAGATAGTGTCAGAATCCTGAATCCAGGTTTCAGTGAGGTCCAACAGATTAAGAGAGTTGTTCAGAGAGTAGTTGTGCAGGAAGGGAAGCTTGTTACATATAGACCGTGGATTCCAGAGGGCACAATTAAAAGGAAGAGATGAGGGAGTGCAAGTAATATTAGATTATTATGGTTTTGATATGAGGTAGGGTAGGAGTTGAGGTTGGGGGATGGTGGACCGGGGTTGGGGGAGATGTCCCCTGCAATCAGTAGGAGTAGGAAGATAAAGAGCAAGTAGTTGTTGGAATTGTAAGTAGTTTTTTTCTGCGATGTGTTTGGGCAAGATGGACTGAGGTTTTTCAGGAAGGTGAGGAGTGCATGGGAGATGTACATGGGAGAGGGAAGTATAGAGGGGCTGATGTGTATGAGACGTGATGGAGGGGGGGATGGGGCGGTGAATGTGGATGGCAAGAGAACACAGGAGGATAGAAATAAAGCACATGGTTAGAAGGAAAAGCAAAGTGTGGGTTACCTGATTCCTGCCCTGATTAACTGCCATGGATAACTGCTGTTTACATGATGCTTAGCTTCTGTGATGCTTTGCTTATGGGATGCTTGCATGCTGCACCTCACACTGCGTGCACCCCTTAGAATGCAACTAAAGGTACTGCCACACTAAGCTATCCCGCTAGCGATCTCGTTAGCGTTGCATACTAATGAGATCGCTAGCGGGATTGTTTCTATATCGCTAAATGCTACCGCATTTAGCGATATAGTTAACGACGCTATCGCCGTTAGCGATCTTCTTAACGACTTTAGCGGTACAAAAGTACCGCTAAATCGCTAAGAAAAGGTGCCACACAGCGATAAGATACTTACCCAGCGGGAGCGCCAGCGATGAAATAGGGTCCGGAACGATTCCAGCGACGAGCGAGATCACAGCAGGAAGCTCGTCGCTGGAAGCTGCCGCACTGAACAATATCGCTAACGGGATCGCTAAATAGTGACGTTTTTTAGCGATCCCGTTAGCGATATTGTTTAGTGTGGCATACCCTTAAATATATAGCCCACACTACAGGGTCAGGAGAGAGGGATTGTGTGAGCTGGTTTGGGATAATTTGACAGCTGGGGCCAGCACACCAGGGGGTGGTTAGATGATCAAAGGCACTAGACCTGGCTACATCTATATGATATAGCACCTTCCTCCTGATAAAATCTAGAGAGGCCCCATGTGACACTTGTAGCCCATGTCCTGGATACATCTGTGTGGTGGCTCTTGAAGCATTGACTTCAGAAGCAGTCTACTCCTTGTAAATCTCCCTCAAATTTTTGAATGGCCTTTTCTTAACATTCCTTTCAAGGCTGCGGTTATCCCAGTTGCTTGTGCACCTTTTTCTACCACACTTTTTTGATCCACTCAATGTTCCATTAATATACTTGGATACAGCACTCTGTGTACAGCCAGATTCTTTAGCAATGACTAGTGTTGAGCGATACTGTCCGATATCATGAAATATCGGATCAGATTGGATCGGACCGATACCCAAAAAGTATCGGGTATCGCCGATCCCGATACCGGATACCAATGCAAGTCTATGGGACATAAATATCGGAATTAAAATAAACCCTTTCTTTCCTGGTAAACACTAGATATACACACATAGAATACACTTATATTATATATATATATATATATATATATACACATGTCATTGTGACATATATATACATATATTTATAGTTCATACACTTCTACATAGTAAAATAGCCGTGTTAGGGTCTGCGGAACGCACCAAATATAAGATGTAGAGAGGTGCAGGCAGAGCCTGCTGCTAGTAAGATGGTGCAAGAAGCTAACTCTGTTATCCAGCAGAGTCGCCAAAATAATCGCCGTAATGCGCTGTGGCAATATGTACGAACTCTGTTATTCCACAGAGCCGCTAGAAAGAGTGCCGCAGCTCTATATGGCGATGTGCGCGAACTCAGTTAACACTACTGAGTCGCAAAGTAAACACGCTAGGGCGCTGTCTAGAGTTCAAAGTGAACCCTGTTGCGTCACATTGCTGCTGAGACAAACTTCTGTGTCCTGTTAGGCACCCAGGTACACAGCTGACTGCTAAGCAAACATACAAAGTGATCATGCGCTAATGTCCTCGCGGTAGTCACCCGCAATCTATGGCGTCTGAACGCCTGGCCCTGAATACGGCAATCAAACTCCTCACCGGTTATGCCGGTAATCTAAGGCATCTAAGATACCGACCCTGACCAGCTAGCATACCAAGCTCCTCATTGATTAGGTCGGTATTGTAATGGCATATTTCAGCCGCCCTAACCACACACACGCATGACCATACTGGCGCAAAGCATATAACGGTTGATACTAGTGCACGGCCGCGCGGTAAGGACAGCCTTTTATAGCAGCCATGAGAAAAAGACCTTCCAGGAAGGACCAATGGGAAGCTGCTTCAGAACATCAACAGCCACAGGACCTTCCTGATGGACCAATAGGAGTGGCAGCTGTATCTGGACATGTGACTCCTGATCTGTAATGGGAGATCTTGCCCTGGGCATGCTCAGATGAAGCAACAAAGGACTTAGTCCTAAAGACGTCTGCTCGCCGCTGACCAGTACTGGCTACAATAGCAGAACCTGGAGAGGCAGCAGCAAGTCTCTGCACAGTATTAGACCGGGCGAGACGCTGGGACCAACGTCTTTGCTGAGCAGGCTCCACTGCGGCTGGAGATGGATGCGGGACTGGTTCGAGACTCCCCTTGTGCAGCAGTGGGAACTCGAACCCTAACATTACCCCCCTTCTTTGCGCCTCGCTGTGCTCAAAGGCAGCGATGAGCTGCGGAGCGTGAACATGCTCGGCAGGCTCCCAGGACCTTTCCTCAGGCCCATAACCCCTCCAATCCACCAAATAAAATTTTTTGCCTCGTACCACCTTGAACCCAACAATGGCGTTCACCTCATGATCGTCGGTAGATGTACCCGACGTCCCGGCAGATGACTCGGAAAACCGGGAAATGGCAACGGGTTTCAGGAGGGACACGTGAAAGGTGTCGGTGATACCAAGGCGAGGCGGAAGGGCTAGGCGGTAAACCACCGGGTTCACCTGCTCAAGAACTTTAAAGGGACCCAAAAAGCGAGATGCCAACTTGGTGGACTCTACAAGTAGCCTGATGTTTCGGGCAGAGAGCAACACTAGGTCACCCGAAGCAAATGTAGGAGCGGGGGCCGATGGGCATCGGCCGAAGACCTCATCCTCTCTTTGGAGGCCTGAATGGCATCCTGGGTGCGGTCCCAAATGTCCCGTGCCTCCACAGCCCAGTCTGCCACCCTGGAATCGGTGGAAGACACGGGCATGGGCACTGGTACCTGCGGATGCTGACCGTAGTTCAGGAGGAATGGGGTCTGTCCGGTGGAGTCAGCCACAGCATTATTGAGAGCGAACTCAGCCCACAGTAGCAAGGATGCCCAGTCATCCTGCCTGGCAGAGACAAAATGTCGCAAGTATGTGACCAAGGTCTGGTTGACCCTCTCTACCAACCCATTCGTCTCGGCATGGAATGCAGAGGAGAGATTCAACTCAATGCTGAGTAAACAACACAGCTCTCTCCAGAACCGAGACGCAAACTGGGGACCTCGATCACTGACAATTTTGTCTGGCATACCGTGTTAGCGGAAAATATGCCTGATGAATAATGCTGCCAAGGCCCGTGCAGACGGTAACCGTGGTAACAGCACCAAGTGCACCATTTTAGAGAAGTGGTCGGTTATCACCCAGATGATGGTGCAGCCCCGAGACTTGGGTAAGCCCACCACAAAATCCATCCCAACCATCTCCCAGGGCCTGTCTGCACCGGCAAAGGGAAAAGTAGCCCAGCCGGCCGTTGTCGAGGGGATTTATTCTTGGCGCAGGAGACGCACGCCTGAACATACTCCCTGACGTCACGGGCCATCTGCGGCCACCAGTATGTCCTCGCCAGCAACTCAGAAGTCCTTTTTGTCCCAAAATGTCCACACACCCTGGACGAATGTGCCCAAGAGAGTACTTCCGGTCGCAAATTGGTGGGCACAAAAGTCTTGCCCGGAGGCACAGACTCAAGCGAAACCGGAACCACCGTTCTTGGGCTCTCTGTGGGGACAATAAGCCGAGGCTCCTCCTCCATCTCCTCAGAGGACACCACGGAGCGAGATAGAGCGTCGCGCGAATGTTCTTCTCACCGGAGAGGAAATGGAGGGTGAAATGGAACTGAGAGAATAACAAGGACCATCTGGCCTGACGGGAATTTAGCAGCTGAGGCATGGTATGTGAAAAGAGCTCCATGGAGTAATCTGCAGTGTGGCCTGCGGCATCCTTCACTTTTGTTGGTGCTGAAGGACACAAGGAAAGATGTTGGTCCTGACCAGGAGCCTGCACTGATGACTCAGTGCTTGCATTTTTTGAAACTTCAGAAGAGGAGGCGACAGAGCTGGAGGCTGTTTGGCAATGTAAGCCAAAACCTGTTCCTGATGCTCCGGCTTTAAAAACGGTATACCTACTCACAGAAAAGGGAGCCTTCCAGGCCTACTTGAGCCTGACGATGATGCAGGCTCAACACCTCCTGCCTTAAATGCTATTGTGCTTTTGGCACTACCAGCAGATGAACCACCACCACCATCAGTACCAGCTGGCCCCCCACGCCCAAGTCAGTGGCCTCTTCCACCATACTTCCTCATGTTTGGGAAAATGTACCCAAAATACCAGCAGATATATGGTACTTAATCAGAAGCGTACAGCTGTATACGGTGAAGGGGAAAATTCTAAATCTCTGTCTGTATTTCGAGAGTAACACACAGATGCTCACAGGCTCAGTATGGATTACACCAGAATATAAAAAGCAGAAAAAGGGTACTGTATAACAAGCGTACAGCTGTATACAGTGTTTTGGTGTTTTTAAATCTCTGTATATATTTCAGAAGTAACACACAGACGCTCACAGGCTCAGTATGGATTAGATCAGAATATAATAGGCAGAAAAAATGTACTATATCACCAGATACAAGGTATATATAGTATAGTGAAAAAATTGTAAATCTCCATATATATTTCAGGAGTCACACACAGACGCTCTCAGTCTCAGTATGGATTAGACAAGAATATAAAAAGCTGTAAAAGGGTACTGTATCACAAGTGTACAGCTGTTTACAATGTAGGGGTAATTTTAAATCTCTATATATATTTTCGGAGTAACACACAGACGCTCACAGGCTCAGTATGAATTAGACCAGAATATAAAAAGCAGAAAAAGGGTATGTTACAGAGGTACATGTATACAGTCTAGGATAATTGTAAATCTCCGTATATATTTTCAGAGTCAGACACAGACCTCACAGTCTCAGTATGGATTAACAGAAATAAAAAGCAGAAAAGGGTAATGTATCAGAAGGTACAGCTGTTAAAGTCTAGGGTAATTGTAAATCTCCGTATATATTTCAGAGTCAACCAGACCTCACAGGCTCAGTATGGTTACAGAATATAAAAGCAGAAAAGGGTACTGTATCACAAGGTACAGCTGTATACAGTTAGGGTAATTTTAAATCTCAGTATATATTTCCGAGTAACACATACCTCACAGTCTCAGTATGGATTAGACCAGAAATAAAAAGCAGAAAAAGGGTAATGTATCAGAAGCGTACAGCTGTATAAAGTCTAGGGATAATTGTAAATCTCCGTATATATTTCCAGAGTCAGCACAGACTCTCACAGGCTCAGTATGGTTTACACCACAATATAAAAAGCAGAAAAAGGGTACTGTATCACAAGGTACAGCTGTATACAGTGTAGGGGTAATTTTAAATCTCAGTATATATTTCGGAGTAACACACAGACGCTCACAGTCTCAGTATGGATTAGACCAGAATATAAAAAGCGAAAAAGGGTATTGTACCAGATACACAGCTGTATACAGTTAGTGAAAAAATTGTAAATCTCCGTATATATTTCAGAGTCACACGAGACCTCTCAGGCTCAGTATGGTTTAACAAGAATATAAAAAGCGAAAAAGGGTACTGTATCACAAGCGTACAGCTGTCTACAGTGTAGGGGTAATTTAAAAAATCCGTATATATTTCCGGAGTAACACACAGACGCTCACAGGCTCAGTATGGATTAGATCAGAATATGAAAAGCAGAAAAAGGGTGAATGTATCAGAAGTGTACAGCTGTATACAGTCTAGGGTTAATTATAAATCTCCGTATATATTTCCAGACTCAGACACAGACTCTAACAGGCTCAGTATGGATTACAACAGAATATAAAAAGCAGAAAAAGGGTAATGTATCAGAAGCATACAGCTGTATACAGTCTAGGAATAATTGTAAATCTCTGTATATATTTCCAGAGTCAGACACAGACTCTCACAGGCTCAATATGGATTAGACCAGAATATAAAAAGCAGAAAAAGGATACTGTATCACAAGCGTACAGCTGTATACAGTGTTGGGGTAATTTTAAATCTCCGTATATATTTCAGGAGTAACACACAGATGCTCACAGGCACAGTATGGATTAGACCAGAATATAAAAAGCAGAAAAAGGGTACTGTATCAGAAGATACCAGGTGTATATAGTATAGGGGAAAATTGTAAATCTCTGTATATATTTCCGGAGTCACAGACAGACGCTCTCACGCTCAGTATGGATTAGACCAGAATATAAAATTATGAAAAAGGGTACTGTATCAGAAGTGTACAGCTGTATACAGTGTTGGGGTAATTTTAAATCTCCGTATATATTCCAGGAGTAACACACAGACGCTCACTGGGTATGGATTAGACCAGAATATAAAAAGCATAAAAAGGTTCTGTATCACCAGATACCAGTTGTGTATAGTATAGTGAAAAAATTGTAAATCTCCATATATATTTCTGGAGTCACACACAGACGCTCTCAGGCTCAGTATGGATTAGACAAGAATATAAAAAGCTTAAAAAGGGTACTGTATCACAAGCATACAGCTGGATACAGAGTAGGTGTAATTGAAAATCTCTGTATATATTTCCGGAGTAACACACAGACGCTCACAGGCTCAGTATGGATTAGACCAGAATATAAAAAGCAGAAAAAGAGTACTGTATCACCAGATACCAGGTGTATATAGTATAGTGAAAAAATTGTAATTCTCCGTATATATTTCAGGAGTCACACACAGATGCTCTCAGGTTCAGTATGGATTAGAGCAGAATCTAAAAAGCAGAAAAAGGGTACTGTATCACCAGATACCAGGTGTACATAGTATAGTGAATAAATTGTAAATCTCCTTATATATTTCCGGAGTCACACACAGATAGTTAGCATGTATTTGTCCGTGATACCAGCCGGTGCACGGTACTGTGTGAGGAGCGGACAGCTCTATACGGTGTGGGAAAAAATTAATACTCGGTAACTGTGCAGAAAAAAAGATAATAGTATTAGTGCTGTGTAAAAAGCAGTCTGCACAGCAGTGTACACACAGCAATACAGCTAGCAGGCAGCTTATTAACCAGCTCTGCTGCTGCACAAAACAAAATCCTCCCCTGTCACTGGCAGGCAGCCTAATAACCAGCACTGCTGCACATAACAAAATCCTCCCCTGTCACTGCACACTAACTGTACAGTACAATTGCAATCAGCACAAGCACAGAATCACTTTTCTTTCCTGCCTAACTCTCTCCCTACGGAGAAACAATGGCTGCAACCTCTCCCTAAGCTAAGATCGGCAGAAGTAAAATGGCGGTCGGTGTTCAGGGCTTTTATAGCCACTGTGACACCACACAAAGCAAGCCAATCACTGCAATGCCCTTCTCTAAGATGGTGGTGGCCGCTGCCCATGTCATCTCGTTGCCCACAGTGTACGTCCTTGCTCATTGGCTGAGAAAAGGTGCCTGCAAGCATTATGGGAAAACCGTTTGGCGCTCAGGTCGACGACCGCATGGCTGACTTTACGCTATGGTTGGGTTTCGCTCGACTTTGGCAAAAGTCGGCGATTTTTGAATCTGACCGACCTGTTTCGCTCATCTCTAATTACTACATGACTACAGGATTAGAACCATCATCAACACATGCATTCATCACCAGAAACACTATAAATACAGCAATAGAACAACCATCAGTACATAAGTACAGCATTATGGATGCCATCAGTTCATGAATACATCAACAGAAGTACCAACAGTACATGAAACCAGAAACACCATCCCAGAACTACTATAAGTGCGTGATTACAGCACCAGAACTGTCACCAGTAAATTAATATATTACTATGCCACTAGGACCACCATAAACACATGAATAAAACACCAAAATATATCTGTATTTGAATACAGCACCAAACTTAGTACAGCAATCAATTTCAATGTCACCTCAGCACTCCACAAAGAGAAATACAGTGCCTTGCGAAAGTATTCGGCTCCCTGGAACTTTTCAACCTTTTCCCACATATCATGCTTCAAACATAAAGATACCAAATGTAAATTTTTGGTGAAGAATCAACAACAAGTGGGACACTAATTGTGAATTTGAATGAAATTTATTGATTATTTAAAATTTTTTTGGAAATACAAAATCTGAAAAGTGGGGCGTGCAATATTATTCGGCCCCTTTACTGCAGCAGACTCACTCCAGAAGTTCATTGTGGATCTCTGAATGATCCAATGTTGTCCTAAATAACTAATGATGATAAATATAATCCACACGTGTCTAATCAAGTCTCCGTATAAATGCACCTGCTCTGTGATAGTCTCAGGGTTCTGTTTGAAACAAAGAGAGCATCATGAAGACCTAGAAACACAACAGGCAAGTCCATGATACTGTGGTGAAGTTTAAAGCCAGATTTGGATACAAAATGATTTCCAAAACTTTAAACATCCCAAGGAGCACTGGGATGATTATATTGAAATGGAAGGAGTATTATACCACTGCAAATCTACCAAGACCCGGCCATCCCTCTAAACTTTCATCTGAAACAAGGAGAAGACTGATCAGAGATGCAGCCAAGAGGCCCATGACCACTCTGGATGAACTGCAGAGATCTACAGCTGAGGTGGGGCAGTCTGTCCATAGGACAACAATCAGTCATACACTGCACAAATCTGGTCTTTATGGAAGAGTGGCAAGAAGAAAGCCATTTCTCAAAGATATCCATAAAGTGTCATTTAAAGTTTGCAACAAGCCACCTAGGAGACGCACCAAAAATGTGGAAGAACGAGCTCTGGTCAGATGAAACCAAAATCGAACTTTTTGCCAACAATGCCTAATGATATGTTTGGCGTAAAGGCAACACAGCTCATCACCCTGAACACACCAACCCCACTATCAAACATGATAGTGGCAGCATCATGGTTTGGGCCTGCTTTTCTTCAGCAGGGACAGGGAAGATGGTTAAAATTGATGGAAAGATGGATGGAGCCAAATACAGGACCATTCTTGAAGAAAACCTGTTGGAGTCTGCAAAAGACCTGAGACTGAGACGGAGATTTGTTATCCAACAAGACAATGATCCCAAACATAAAGCAAAATCTACAATGCAATGGTTCACAAATAAACGTATCCAGGTGTTAGAATGGCCAAGTCAAAGTCCAGACCTGAATCCAATCGAGAATCCAACCTCACTGAGCTCGAGCTGTTTGCCAAGGAAGAATGGGCAATAATTTCAGTCTCTCGATGTACAAAACTGATAGCGACATACCCCAAGCGACTTGCAGCTGTAATCGCAGCAAAAGGTGGCGCAACAAAGTATTAAGTTAAAGGGGCCTAATAATATTGCACGCCCCACTTTTCAGTTTTTGTATTTCCACAAAAATTTAAAATAACCAATAAATTTTGTTCAGCTTCACAATTGTGTCCCATTTGTTGTTGATTCTTCACCAAAAATTTACATTTGGTATATTTATGTTTGAAGCATGATATGTGGGAAAAGGTTGAAAAGTTCCAGAGAGCTGAATACTTTCGCAAGGCACTGTATATTGAATGAACCTACAACTCTCAGTAATGGTAAAGAGATGCTGGGAGTTGTTACCATGCAAGAACCACAGTGAAGATGAGATGCAATCAGTAGCACTATTAAACATTTAAAGATATACAACTTTTTGGAGATATTTGATGTGTTGTAGGAATTTTAATTTTCATAAAATGGCTGGGGGTCTGAGTCATGAGACCACCACGATCATTTAAAAGACCTCTTAGAAGTGCACTGCTCAGGAGAGAGGACCACGCAGAAAACATATGACTTTCTACTGTATCTGTAGTATGTATGTGTGGGCACTCTTCTCCATATTATTATTATTATTTATTTCTATAGCACCATTGATTCCATGGTGCGTACATGAGAAGGGGTTACATACAAATTACAGATATCACTTACAGTAAACTAACAATGACAGACAGATACACAGGGTAGAGGACCCTGCCCTTTCGGGCTTACATTCTACAGGATTGTGAGGCAGGAGACAGTAGGTCGGGGGGTTGCAGCAGTTCCGGTGTTGGTTGAGGCAATATCTCCGGTAGTGGTGAGGAGGTAGCAGGGTCATTGCAGGCTGTAGGCTTTCCTGAAGAGATGGGTTTTCAGGTTCCGTCTGAAGGATCCGAATGTGTTTGATAGTCGGACGTGTTGGGGCAAAGAATTCCAGAGGACGGGGGATATTCGGGAGAAGTCTTGGAGGCGGTTGGGTGAGGAGCGAATAAGTGTGGAGGAGAGAAGGATGTCTTGGGAGGATCGGAGATTACGTGAGGGAAGATATCGGGAGATTAGTTCAGAGATATAAGGAGGAGACAGATTATAGATGGCCTTGTAGGTCAGTATTAGTAATTTGAACTGGATACGCTGAGGGAATGGGAACCAGTGAAGAGATTTGCAGAGGGGAGAAGCGGAGGAGTAGCGAGGAGAGAGGTGAATTAGTCGTGCAGCAGAGTTAAGGATGGACTGGAGAGGTGCGAGGGTGTTAGCAGGGAGGCCAGAGAAAAGGGTGTTGCAGTAGTCGAGGCGGGAGATGATGAGGGCGTGCACAATCATTTTAGTAGAGTGAGGGTTGAGGAAAGGACGGATTCTTGAAATATTTTTGAGCTGAAGGCGACAGGAGGTAGAAAGAGCTTGGATGTGCGGTTTGAAGGACAGGGCAGAGTCAAGGGTTACTCCGAGGCAGCGGACTTCTGGTACGGGGGAAAGCGTGATGTCGTTAATTGTGATAGATAGGTCAGGTAAGGAAGATCTGTGGGATGGGGGAAAGATTATGAGTTCAGATTTGTACACATTGAGTTTGAGGAAACAGGAGGAGAAGAAGGAGGATATGGCTGATAGACACTCCGGGATTCTGGATAGCAGAGAGGTGATGTCTGGGCCAGAGAGGTAGATCTGAGTGTCATCAGCGTAAAGGTGGTACTGGAATCTGTGGGACTTTATGAGTTGCCCCAGGCCAAGTGTATAGATTGAAAAGAGTAGGGGTCCTAAAACAGAGCCTTGGGGGACTCCAACAGAGAAAGGGTGGGATGAGGAGGTAGTGTGGGAGTGGGAGACGCTGAATGTGTGGTTGGAAAGGTATGAGGAGATCCAGGATAGGGCGAGGTCCTTGACGCCAAAGGAGGAAAGAATCTGTAGTAGAAGGCAGTGGTCAACTGTGTCAAAAGCAGAGGACAGGTCAAGAAGCAGGAGTGTAGAGTATTGTCCGTTCGCTTTGGCTGTAAGTAGGTCATTAGTAATTTTGGTCAGGGCTGTCTCAGTGGAGTGATGGGGGCGGAAACCAGATTGTAGAGTGTCAAAGAGCAAGTTAGAAGAGAAGTGGTAGGAAAGCTCAGCGTGGACATGCAGCTCCAGGAGTTTGGAACGAATGGGAGCAGCGATATTGGGCGATAGCTGGACATAGCGGTTGGGTCGAGGGTTGGCTTTTTAAGGATAGGCGTGATTGTGGCATGCTTGAAAGCAGAAGGGAAGGTACCGGAAGTTAGTGATAGGTTGAAGAGGTGGGTTAGGGATGGAATAATAGTGGTGGTGAGGTTGGGGAGGAGGTGGGTTGGGATGGGGTCAAGTGCACAGGTTGTGAGGTGCGATTTGGAGAGAAGACAATTAAGCTCCCCTTCAGTTATGTTGGAGAGGGAGGTTATGGGGTTAGGGCATTGGTCTGGTATACAAAGGGGTTGTGGTGGTTGAACAATGAAGACTTGCCTTGTTTGGTCGATCTTATTTTTGAAGTGTGTGGCAAAGTCCTCAGCAGAGATGAGGGAGGTAGGAGGGGGCAGTGGTGGGCGGAGGAGGGAGTTAAAAGTTTTGAATAACTGTTTGGGGTTGTAGGATAGGGAAGATACGAGGGTTGTGAAGTAGGCCTGTTTAGCAGAGGTGAGGGCAGATTTGAAAGAGAGTGTTGCTTGTTTGAATGCAGTGAAGTCGTCTTTAGTGTTGAGCGATACGATACTGCAAATATCGGATATCGGCCGATATTAGCTGTATCGGCCTTTCGTTTCCGAATACCGATATTTTCGTCATATCGAATACCGGAATCGGGATTGTCACTGTCATTGTCAGTGTCCGTCGGTCGGGTCTGTCACTGTCAGTGTCCGTCGGTCGGGTCTGTCAGGAGTCAGCGGCACTTACCTGGCAGAAGATCTCCGGCGGTCACGGCCTGGACTGCTTCATGGCCGCCATCCTCTTCTCCCCGGCGGTCACATGCAGTTTCTCACGATAACTGCAGTGACTGCTGGGTAATCCCGGCAGTAAAGCAGTCAGTCCGATGACGTCACCGCCGGGGAAGCAGGTAATCAGCTGTGCTGGGGCGGCTCGGTCATTCTGATGTAGCAGAGCTGGATCGTCGTGGGACACTCGTTACTATGGACTGCGTCGGACAGGTGGTATACTGCTGTTTTTTTTTTCATTTTTTTACAGGAGATCGATGGCGTCGCAAGATGAGACTGTAATAAAAGTAATGAAAACTGTGTTGTGTTTTTTATTAAATTAAAAATTTTTTTATGAACATTCACCCGTCCGGGTACATCAACAATTTAACTATTTACATATTTAACTATTTACATACAGGGACCCTGTCCGGGTTATTTATAATTCTTTGGCAGGGGTGTTCCAGGTACCACCTGGTACTCTTCTGATGCTTGCCAAACATCCGAGACACCAAGGACCACCAGGACCTGATGACGTCGTGTGGCCTGTACAGTCAAGTCGTGACCCGCTATCTGGGTCTGTGTGGCCACCTCTTTCATCTCCCTCCGGGTCTGGACCCCTATGTCCCGACTGAACGAACCCCAGGGGGCCTAACAGGCGCCGGGTACGGGCCAGCTATAGTTATCATGTCCATAGCTGGGGCTGCTGAGGAGACCACTGAGGGAGGCTGGGGAGATTTACGGCGTGGGGTGGGCACTTGTGCAGAGGCCTGGTTGGGGGAGGCTGAAGGCTCGGAGGGTCTGTCAGTTTCCTGACACTCTGGGGAGTAGGGGTCGCACCTGGTAACATTTAGGGCGTACCATCCATTGTAACCCCAGTGTCGGGTGTAAGTCACCAAGTCTCCTGGCAACAGGTCCCTCCCCGGGTGTCCTTCTGGGAGGTGAGTCTCCACGTCCCGCCGGGTCACAAAGACTTCTAAATAAAGTCCAGGCTCCTGGATGAAGCCCCAACCACCTTTCAATTTAAAGCTCCGTACTGCACCCTTACGCCGCGGCTCCCTCAGGGTTCCTTTATCTTTTCTCATCCGGTCCTTATCTGCCCGGTCCTTCTCGATGTGACGTTGGCGAAGTTTCTGGGATTCGCGCTGCTCCCTTTGTCGCTCTGCTTCCTTCTCCCAACGTCTCCACTCTTCCTCCTGACGCCGGTTGTAATTCTCCTCCAGCATCTCCACGTCTCCACCATCAAACTGCAGCTTATGATGTCCGGTTTGCGGCAGCTCTCCTGGCCCCCCCAGTCCTGGCGGCGCTCACCTGCGGAGGAAGCAGCCGGCTCTGGAACAGATGACAGTCGGGGCTCCGGTACAGACTGGTAGACCTCTGGTGCCTGCGCGGCCTCCTCCATGAGGACGGGTGTCGCTTCTTCTGTCTCAGCGACGGGGGCAGACAGCGGGATCTGGGGTGCTGCCAGTGCAGAGGTTTTTGCAGGAACGGGTGCCTCCACTGCGACAACGTCAACCGGATCACATTGCAAGGGCTGGGATGCCCGCACGGACTCCTCTACTAGAACGGGTGCCTCACCTTCCTGTACAGACACTTCAGGTAAGAGGGATTGGCGCCGCTCCAAGTTTAGTTTTAGGGCACGCCAGCTGGCTTCCATCCTGGCGACCTCCTCCCGGTGCCGGGCCAGGTCTCTCAGGGTATCCTCCGCTTCTTGCAGCGTAGGAGGGTTTCCAGGCCGGGTGCCCAACGGTGGTTCCGTGGCGATCGGGTCGTTTCCGTGGGGGGAGAGCTCTGACTGCTCCATCCCTTCACACTTCTGCTCGTGTCCATTAGCCATCTCTGCCAAGTCACATGTGTCATTAGCATCTGGAGAGGGCCCCTCTTTTGTAGTGAGGCGGGACCTTCGTGTTAGTTTCCGCACACTGAGGAGGATGAGGAGGCGGAACTCAAGAGCTGTGGGGCACGATCTTACATTGCAGTACCATTTAGAGTGGTCGGCCACTGAGTGAGTGTACACCCACGAAGAGCACGCCCTTCTTCTTCACCAGTGCCTCGTCGTGACGCAGATATGGCGGAAAAATGGCAAATACATTCTCTGATGATTTTAGCAATTCTCAAGCACAAAACCAGTTCAATTCAGGCACACAGGACTCGCTTATAGCGAGCTACAGAATCCTGTTCGTGACGCCCAAGTTGAGTCGCACAGAGCAAGAGGTTTTGGGGGTACTGGCACCAACCCCTTCGACTTCTATGGGGTATGTCACGCTTTACCCGGCAATTGAATCAGAATCTATTTTACTATGTAGAAGTGTATAAACTATAAATATATGTATATATAATAATTATATATATATATATATATATATATATATATATGTATTCTATGTGTGTATATTTTGTGTTTACAACGAAAGAAAGGTTTTTTTTGGTTGCGATTTTTTGTTCCCATAGACTTACATTGGACTTCCGGTATCGGAATCGGATATCGACGATATTTAGTGATATCGGCGATACCATTTCGATACATATTTTTAGATATCGAGCAGTATCGCTCAACACTAGTCGTCTTGCGAATTTGTTTTTTTCCAACGCCGCTCTGTAATCCTGGACACTTGCCGGAGCTTTTTAGTGGTGTTATTGTGCCAGGGTTGTCTGTTGGTACGTCGCACTCTGCCATGAACGAGAGGGGCGACCGTGTCAATAGCCGATGTGAGAGTGCATTGTAGAAAGCAGTGGCACTGTCTGTATCGTGGAGTGAGGATATTGATGCCAGTGAAAGAATAGAGTCAAAGAGTGTGTGGATGTCTAGGTGTGCAAGGTGAAATATACCGTGGCACTACCGTAGAAGGTGCACAAGTAGGAACCCAACCAAGTGTGAATATAGAAAGATAACTTGGCACTCAACTTGTTATGAAGAAAGGTATATTTATTGCAGTCCAAACAAAACAACGTTTCGGTCCAAATCGGACCTTCATCAAAGTACTGCAAAGTTAACATAATGCTTGTATAAAAATATGTACAATATGATTACTGTATAACATGATTAAATCAGAGGGAGTAAACGCTTCTGAGTATAAAGAAAAGAAGAGAAAAAGAGAATAAAAAGAGAAAAGGAGGACGCCTACCCGACTGCTTTATTGAAGAGAGTCCAATTTGTGGACTAATGGTGACACATGATGTGTACTAATCTGTAGACTGAACAAAGTATACATTGGTGAGTAAGGTGTAATAAGTGAATAAGAGACAAACAAGTGTTTGAAATTTATATGGTGGATAGACATATTTATATGAAGAAATACGGTGTAAAATAATGTTATATAAGCTGAAAGGTGCACATTCATACCGAGAAGTTGGTACACTATATTAATAAAGTGAAACACAAAATGAGTGTTATACCTGAGAATATCCAAATTAGGAGTTTTCAGTGTGGACTGGAATGATAGTATACACCTAAGGGCAAATGGGTATGGAGGTATTGTCGCCAATTAATATCTTAGTACAACCAAATATTGGTAATGTGAAGGAATGAGTATATAATAGGATATAGAAAAATATCCAGTACTCTTACTGTATGGCGTAATAGTATCCCCTTGTAATCACTATTACAGGTGATGTCACCGATCCACCTGAAATGAGTATAATGTATATAAGGATAATAATGTTCTCATAATATAGTGTACAGAAGATAAATTATGAGGGATCTTACACTTGTATTGGAGGTAACGTCACCTTGCACTGAAAATAGCGGTGATAACTCCAGAATCGTCTGAAAAGAGCCCATAGAGGAGGGACATGAAGTCACTAGAAGGATCAGAGATTATACAGAATCTGAATGTAAAGAAAAGTTATCTTACCGGTGGTGGTAATATGTGGACGCTCAGGGCCTCTCCCAACGCGGTATCCGCCGCTTGTTGGAGCGAGGTCCTGGGCTGTATGACCGCTTTTTTATGTGTGCAAGGCGGGACTAACATTGTGACGTGAACCGGAAGTGCGTCACAGGAAGTGGCGTTCCCGTGCGTTCCAAGCACTGGTAGCTTGCGTGTCAAGCTTATCTCAGCGGCTGGGAATCCCATAGAGGGGCGTGGAGTGAAAGTGGCATAGCGATAACGTCATGGCTATACAGAGGACGCTCAGAGAAAAGAATATACAGTTTGTGCAACCAATTTAATTATAGTATAACAAAGTGACACACCAATAGCAGTCGAGAGGTAAAGAATTTGTAGAGAGATCCAGAGGTTAGGCATGTAGAGGAATCAATATTCAGAATTCAATATAGGCGACTCTGTGAAAGAGAGCAAAGGTATTAATATAAATAGAAAGAACACTGGATTTAATATAACAGACCAACGGTAAATGAAGTATTAAATGAATGAATGCAGGTCATATTCCCTATTGAGTCCACGGGGGGATAAAGTTTGCAATTGGTGAATCCAATAGGATTCTCTCCTTTTAAGGAATTGTATACGGTTACCCCCTCGTCTAGATGGTTTAATCAGTTCAATTATCTGGAATTTTAATTGTGCAATGGAATGTCCCATTGTTAGGAAATGAAAAGGTATTGGCAACAGCATATTCTTACAACGTATTGTTGACTTGTGCTTTGAGACCCTATCTCTAATGGGCTGGGTAGTTTCGCCCACATATAGGAGGCCGCAGGGGCACTTGATCAAATAAACAGCCAATGAAGAGTCACAAGTGGAATAATCTTTATATGATACTTTTTCCCAGAATAGGGTGTGTAAAGGTGTCCCCTTAAACACCCTTGTTGCACTGAGTGCAATGTAGGCATGGATATGTGCCCATTTAGGTCTCTGTAAGAATCTCTGTGTAGAACCGCGTTTGACGTATACATGTCAGCCCTGACTAAGAATCCCTAATATTAGGAGGTCTTTTGTAGCAGGGTAAGAATGGATAGTGGAATTCTTTGACCTCTGGGTGGCCGTTTTTAAGATGTCCAATGCTTACTTATGTTATGATGCAGAAGTGCACAAAGGATGGTAAGCGTTACTAAGGGATGCGGTCAGTGACAGATTTGCGTGGGACAATGTAGGATTTTTGGCCCATTAAGTAGGCGGAAGGGTAACCGCGTTCCGAAACTTTCTTTGCATTCCTCAATCAATGGCACTAACCTCAGGTTAGAGACGATTTGCGTACACGGGAATTGTGATCTAGGTAAGACTCT
>JARQOD010011151.1:0-24579 GCA_033576555.1 Oophaga sylvatica
CTTTACAAAAAAGTGTGAAACAACTAAAAATATGTCTTATATTCTAGGTTCTTCAAAGTAGCCACCTTTTGCTTTGATTACTGCTTTGCACGCAGAAAAGGTGAATGGCTGGACTCTACATGCCTAGTTCCCACCGTGAAGCATGGAGGAGGTGGTGTGATGGTGTGGGGGTGCTTTGCGGTGACACTGTTGGGGATTTATTCAAAATTGAAGCGATGAGCGGTCCAGCTCACCCCAATCATCTCGATTGGGTTCAGGTCTGGTGACTGTGGAGGTTAGGTCATCTGGTGTAGCACCCCAACATACTCCTTCTTGGTCAAATAGCCCTTACACAGTCTGGAGGTGTGTTTGGGGTCATTGTTCTGTTGAAAAGTAAATGATGGTCCAACTAAACGCAAACCAGATGGAATAGCATGCTGCTGCAAGATGCTGTAGTAGCCATTCTGGTTCACTATGCCTTCAATTTTGAATAAATCCCCAACAGTGTCACCAGCAAAGCACCCCCACACCATCACACCACCTCCTCCATGCTTCACGGTGGGAACCAGGCATGTAGAATCCATCCGTTCACCTTTTCTGCGTGCAAACAGTAATTAAAGCAAAAGGTGGCTACTTTGAAGAACCTAGAATATACAACATATTTTCAGTTGTTTCACAACTTTTTTTTAAAGTGTAATGTATAATTCCACATGTGTTAATTCATAGTTTTGATGCCATCAGTGTGATTCTACAATTTTGATAGCCATGAAAATACAGAAAAATCTTTGAATGAGAAGGTGTGTCCAAACTTTTGGTCTGTACTGTATGTGTATAACTATGTGAGCTCCCCTAGGAGTGCATTTTGAGCTCTTAATACAAACACAGCTAAGTGACTGCAATCTATTTTGCTAGTGTTAAACCATGGTAACCAACAGCTTTTTTTAACTACACAGTACAGTATTAGACATTTTAGATAAAATGGTCCAAAAATTATCCCCATTTATCACAAGGTGATGAAGGGGGTAAAAATTGACTTTGATTGTGGAGCATGAAGAGCATTGTTCTTTGCTATATGAGGAGGCCATACCTTTTTAACAAGCTAGCCAAAATGTATTCCTTTATTGAGGTAGCAAAATCAGGTGTGCTGTTTTGAATCTGAAGATGTAATGGATTCTCAATAGGGAGTGAAAAAAATCATCCCTTTTTTTGAATCTGCAACAGAATTGCTATTCTCAAAATGATTAAGCAATTTTCAAGGTTTTTTTTTCATGCCATTCAAAAATGATACTTTTAGCAGGAAGAGGCCAGCTGTTTTCAAAGTGAAAAAGCAATGGCTTGACAACAAACTTTTTTACAAATTAGCCTATTTTGGGAGCGATTTGATGTTTTTATACCCTCAAAAGAGTATTTTTCATAAAAACACTACGGTTTAGCACTATAAAACACAGTGGACAGTGAGGAGATCTGTGAGTGACATAACCGAACAGTGACAATTACAGTGTCAGCAGCGCCCCGTAGAGAATTAGGATGGGACAGATAATAAGATATGTGAAAGATGACAGCTTCTGCACCAGCAGTACTGTCTAGCACTATAAAACACAATGGGCAAGCAGGAGATGTGTTGCTGTGCAATGGTAGTGGCAGAAGACGCAAGGTGGAAAATTAGAATAGGGCGTGCAAGGAGATTTCTCACAGTTAAGGGCCAGCAATGGCAGCTCCAGCAGCAACAGTATTACAGTATAGAGGACGTTATGGACAGGAAATAGATGCCCAGCTGAGTGTGGGCCATGGCCTTTATTGGCAGCATAACTGTGTAGAAAACAGACAATGGACAGGCAGGTAGTGCTGACTTAAAAATTGGCATGAGATGAATGAAAGTCACAACTGATCCGTGCCAGATTTATTTTGACAAAGGTAAAGTTTTCCATGTTTGCAGCAGATAACATAGTCCTATTGGGAATGACAGAGCTATTGCACATGCTTAATATCCTCTCTGACAATACACTGGAGACTGGACATGACAGTACACCCATAGAACACTGGGTCTTTTCTTGCCACTGGTCCATTCTACTAAGACAGAAGTCCATGGAATAGGGACTTAAGGTGTCTGCCTGAGAAAGGATACACTCTAGGTATCACTGAATCTTACAGTTTGGCCTGTGTCTTGGTTACCAGAAGGGTGACAAGATGTTGCAATGACAACTAAAACATCTGGTCTATTATGTTAAATACAATGTAGCTATATTGACTGCTGCCCAAAAGCTGGCATAGGTGTGGGGTTGTGTCTGGTGGATAACAGCAGGGTCAATTGTTGGCTGGCAAAAGTTTTGCAGACCAAGTAACAAACTTATGCTGATAAAAAGTCTATTTGGATTCCCCATTAGAAGCAGGAAAAAATTCCCCATTTTGCCGAGGGCAGAACAAAGCACTGTAGTACACATGTGCTTGCTATACATTCCCTGACAGAAGTTATGTCACTTATCCATGTTATGTAAATCAAAGCTTATAACCTGATGTTAAATTCATCCTTTGGTTTTATAAATTACTCTTTAGAAAGCTGAAACCCTCCCAAATTTGGTTTAGGTTAAGAAAATAAATTGGCATCAATGCTGAAATATTGATCATTTAATGAACACAGAATGGTCAGGTTTTGGCAAGACAAAAGTTTTGTCACCTGGTCATATAATGCACCCAATCCTAGTTTACATCCTCACCAGTGCTCAGTAAATGATCGGTTAATTAGTTGGTGTGTATAAAAAGAAACCCAGCACCCCAGACCTTCACTTGAACTGCAACTTGAGCTCTGACAACATGCCAAAAATCCACCCTGCGACCAAATCCTTGATTTTCAAGAGGCTGAAGACCAGATCCACTGCAGAGGTGGCTGGCACCTTTGATGTGTCTCAGCGTTAAGTACAAAGAATTAAAAAAAGATTTAAAGAGACTGGAGATGGGTTTGACAAGCCCAGGTCCGGCAGACCCCGCAAGACAACTGCTCAGGAGGAACGATTGTTTGTTAGAAAATCAAAAGCAAGTCCCTCTTCCACTGCAGCAGAGCTCCAACAGGCCTGGTCACCTCAAGTCCCTGTGTCAACTAGAACAGTTTGTAGGATTCTGTCTTGAAATGGCCTCCATGGTCGATTCAGTGCCCAGAAGCCAGCACTAAACAAAAGCAAATAAAAAACCATGTGGCATTTGCAAAGTCCCACAGCCTGCCAAACAGATGGACGCTGGAAAAGTGGCAGACGGTGGATTTCTCTGATGAATCTTCAGTAGAATTACACCACAGCCGCCGCAAATACTGCAGGAGACCTACTGGAGCCCATATGGATCCAAAATACACCCAGAAAGCAGCTAAATTTGGTGGTGAAAAGATCATGGTCTGGGGTTAAATTCAGTATGGGGTGTGCAAAACATTTGCAAGGTGAAAGGCAATATCAATAGCCTAAAATATCAAGAAGTATTAGCTACCTCTTACATTCCAAATCATAAAAGGGGTCAAATTTTGCAGCAGGATGGTGCTCCATCATATACATCCATCTCTAGAACAAAGTTCCTCTAGGCAAAAAAGATCAAGGTGCTCAATGACTGGCCAGCCCAGTCACCAGACATGAACATCATTGAGCATGTTTGGGGTAGGATGAAAGAGGAAGCTTGGAAGACAAAACCAAGGAATATAGATGAACTCTGGGAGGCATGTAAGACTGCATTCTTTGCTATTCCTGATGACTTCATTAATAAATTGTATGAATCATTGTTGAACCGCATGGATGCAGTCCTTCAAGCTCATGGACGTCACACAAAATGTTAAATATGACTCTAATAGCACCACAACTTAATTCACCAATGTTATGCAACATATATTTGTATTTTAAGATAACTATTTGTTTGAATATCACATTACTTTCAGTGGGCGACAAAACTTTTGTCTTGCCAAAATCTGACCATTCTATGTTCATTAAATGATCAATATTTCAGCATTGATGCCAATTTATTTTCTTAACCTAAACCAAATTTGGGAGGGTTTCAGCTTTCAAAAGAGTAAGTTATAAAGCCAATGGATGAATTTAACGTCAGGTTATAAGCTTTGATTTACACAACATGAATAAGCGACATAACTTCTGTCAGGGACTTCTAGGTCATTGGTAGTCATTGGCCTTTCTCAGTGCATGTACATTACAGTGCTTAGCTCTGCCTTCAGCGAGGCAGTGAGAAGTGTGCTTGCACAGGATCATGATGAGAAGTGTGCTTGTACAGGACTGCGATTGGGAACGCTGTGTGGATGACATAGGATGGGCCATCCACATGAAGTAGGGAAGAAGGATGGCAATCTTAAGAAGAAGGGAAGCATTAGATCAAGACCAGAGATGCCCACTGAACCTGACCACCTCATCAATAAGTATAATAAACATAATTAATTTTTGGATCTGCAGACTGGACTGGGGACTTTTTTTACAGCATTACAGTATGCTGTAAAAAAGGCCCTAATGGTGGTTGCTGTACTTTAAATGGGAAAAACCTAGTGGCAGGTTCCCTTTAAATTTACAGATTACTAAGATTTTTCTTCTTTCTTTAAAAAAATAAATTAATGACTTGCTTTCATTAATGTACTGTTACTGCAGAATATCTCAGATCAATCAATTTATAGTCCTCTGATAACACCTTTATTATCTGAATCTTTGGATTATTATTCACAGACTGAGACTGCCACTCATATTTTCAATGTGTTTAAGCACTGAAGTAATACACCAAAATTTGATTAGGCTTTCTTTCTTTTCCTATGTGGAATGAACTGTAAGCTCCTATGCATTCGCTGGAAAATCCTACAAGGGCTTTCTTTGGCCAGCCCCCATCTTTTACATTGTATGTCATATTACACCTTGATTGGCTCGGACAGATCATACGATGTGAAAGCATTGTGGGAAAGCCTTTTCCACCTCATCTGACATAGTTAGCTCCCTCTTTGACTCTTCAGCAGGTTGTGAAATGGTGGAAGGCATTTTTTTTTTTTGCTATCCTCGGGAATTGAATCGCAGAGTGTTAAAATTCACAGGTACGTGCAAATTTGAGGTAATTCCATGAATTGATCCGCTAATATCTAGGGAAGTAGAGAATATTTCCTTTTTTCCTTGTTTCACCTACTTTTAACAAATATTTTAAAAAATCTCGAAAAACAATATATGACTATTAAGGATGGGCATACTAAATCTAAACAATTAAAATTTATTTAGGGTCTCACAAAGTCTTACAAACAAGGCTTACAAAACACGGGGCCCAATAGCAGAAGTTCTAATTTTTGTCCCCCAAAAAAAACAAAAATATATTTGTTGGGTCACAAAAGAGCTTTTTTTCACAACTTGAAGCCTTAACAAAGTAATTTTACTCCCATTGAAGCCCCTTAATATTCCCACACATTAAGATGTGTTGTGCTGCCCATGAATGTACCTAACACAGTTTGATACTCCACAGTGAAAGTCTCTACAGTAACTTTGAAACATATGATGACCAATAGTACCCCTTTCAAATTATGATAACCCTACAGTGATCCCAACACAAAATTATGGTCCGCAGAGTCCACTGCACACAGTATGATAGTCCCCCACACTCAGTATTGTTGTCCTGACACAGATCTTTCACACAGTATGAGGCCACCTAAAGTCTTCCACACAATATGATAGCTCCCACACAGTCCTCCATAAAGTTTGATGGTCTCCCATACAGTGTAATGGTCCTCCACAGTAACATATCCTCTCCCCCCCACTGGAAACTGTATCCTCAAAAATAAAATATATCACAGCAGTAATATTTTCCCTTAATTTGCCTCTACAGTAATAATTTTCTAAATCCTGTCACCTTCCTGTACTAATGTCCCCATGCTTGCCCCATCTGTCTCTATCCTGCTCCCATACTCCTCTAGTCATGGCCCATGTGTCCTCCCATCATTTATATTATTATTATTATTATACATTTATATAGCGCCATTTATTCCATGGCGCTTTACATATAAAAGGGAAAAATATAGACAGATACAATAAACATGTGTAGACAAGGACACACAAGTACGAAGAAGAGGAGCCTGCCGCGAGGGCTCACATCTACAGGATGGGAATACACTAGGAGGGGTAGAGCTGGTCGTGCGATGGTTCAGTAGACTGAGGACATTGCAGTTATGCCCCATGGTCCTCCCATCTGGACCCATTATCTTATCCTGCTCCATATATCTCCATCCTGGCCCATATAAAGTACAGACCAAAGTTTTGACACACCTTCTCATTTAAAGATTTTTCTGTATGTCTCCATCCTGGCCTCATAATGTCTCCATTCAGCCCCATATATGTTTCCATCCTGCCCCATCTGTGTCTCCAGCGTGCCCCATATATGTCCTCTCACCCTGCCCCAACATATGTCTCCATTGTGCTGTAAAGTAACGAGCGCGGGATGTAGTGATGGGACTCAGGCAGAGCTAGGGTTAACAGGCTTGTTTACAGGGGAATGTACTGCACGCAGGGAGTGTTAGGGATTGTAGGGTGATAATAAGGAATGGAGGCAGAACTTGGAGAGTGGCATGGTAGGTCAGGGACGAACGAAAGTTCAGTAATAAAGAGGTGAAACTTATCAGTCTGTAGTCTTTTTGGGTGCAGCTCCTTAGGATTCCAACGGTGGCACCGACAACAGCGGTGCGGGACGTCTCGGTGAAGTCTCTGGGAGGCAGGAAGATTTCCGTGCTCAAACGTATCTAGCACGGTACTGAGTCTAGTGTGGGGGAACCGCCGGAATGGGACTTCGCTCCGCGGTATACACAATTCCTTGATAGCAAGGCTCTGACCTAGCCGTCTGTCTCTCTCTCCGCTGTGCGTCGCACTCACAGAGCAGTCTCTGCCTTCACTAGAGTCACCTCCTAGTGAGGAGGGTAGCAGGAAGCTGACAGTCGGTCATCCACAAATGTTGGACCTGTATGCAGGGGTCTGTCAAGTATGAGGTCACTCTTGGGCAGAGCGTGTGCGGTACTCACTATCACACCAGGTATGGTACTCAGCTTAGCTCTGCTCTGCTGGCACGGTTCTGCACGGCTCCGCTCCCCTAGCACGGCTCCACTCTGCAGGCAATGGGGGCTCTTTCTATACAGCCATCACCAAACCGGTACTTTTTGGTGGGGGAAGCAGAGTGTGCTGTTCTCTGGTCTGCACTGTCCTCCGTACTGCTCTGCGCCGGTGCCAAACTGACCTTTTTGGCACGCTTCTCCCTTTTATCCCTCTGCTGTTGCTCGTGCTTTCCCAGCTCTCCTCGGTGAGCAGGAAGCTCCGTCTCTCTCCTCCTTCCATCCTGAAGCAGGGAAAGGTCCGCCTCTCTCAGGCTTCCCACAGACAACAGATGACGGTCCGCCTCACTCAGGCTTCCCCCCGGGAACAAAGGATGCAGCCTTTCTAGTTCCTATCTCCTTACAGTGCTCCCATTATATCCTCTTATCTTGTCCCCATGTCTCCATCTTGCCCATATATGTACTCTCATTCTGCCCCATATATGTCATGTCATCCTGCCCCATATATGTCTTCATCATGCCTCCATGTATGTCCTCTTATATTGTCCCCATGTTTCCATCTGCCCTGTATGTCCTCTCATCCTGCCCCATATGTCTCCATCCTTCCCTCATATATGTCATCTTATCCTGTCACCCCATGTCTCCATCCTGCCCCATATATGTCCTCTCATCCTGCCCCATATATGTTTCCATTTTGCCCACATATAGTCCTCTTATCCTGTCCCCTATGATTCCATCCTGCCCCATATACAGTGCCTTGCGAAAGTATTCGGCTCCCTGGAACTTTTCAACCTTTTCCCACATATCATGCTTCAAACATAAAGATACCAAATGTTAATTTTTGGTGAAGAATCAACAACAAGTGGGACACAATTGTGAAGTTGAATGAAATTTTGGATAGGTTATTTATGAACCATTCCATTGCAGATTTTGCTTTATGTTTGGGATCATTGTCTTGTTGGAAGTCAAATCTCCATCCCAGTCTCTGGTCTTTTGCAGACTTTTGCGGGTTTTCTTCAAGAATGGTCCTGTATATGACTCCATCCATCTTCCCATCAATTTTAACCATCTTCCCTGTCCCTACTGAAGAAAGCAGGCCCTAACCATCATGCTGCCACCACCATGTTTGACAGTGGGATTGTTACCAAAAAGTTCGATTTTGGTTTCATCTGACCAGAGCACCTTCTTCCACATGTTTATTGTGTCTCCCAGGTGGCTTGTTGCAAACTTTAAACAACACTTTTTATGGATATCTTTGAGAAATGGCTTTCTTCGTGCCACTCTTCCATAAAGGCCTGATTTGTGTAGTGTACGACTGATTGTTGTCTATGGACAGACTGTCCCACCTCAGCTGTAGATCTCTGCAGTTCATCCAGAGTGATCATGGGCCTCTTGTCTGCATCTCTGATCAGTCTTATCCTTGTTGAGATAAAAGTTTAGAGGGACGGCCGTGACTTGGTAGATTTGCAGTGGTATGATACTTCTTCCATTTCAATATGATCGCTTGCACAGTGCTCCTTGGGATGTTTAAAGTTTTTGAAATCATTTTGTATCCAAATCCAGCTTTAAACTTCTCCACAACAGTATCACACACCTGCCTGTTGTGTTCCTTGGTCTTCATGATGCTCTCTGTGTTTCAAACAGAACCCTGAGACCATCACAGAGCAGGTGCATTTATACGGAGACTTGATTACACACAGGTGGATTAATTTATCATCATTAGTCATTTAGGACAACATTGGATCATTCAGAGATCCACAATGAACTTATGGAGTGAGTTTGCTGCACTGAAAGTAAAGAGGCCGAATAATATTTCACGCCCCAGTTTTTGTATTTCCACAAAAATTTAAAATAACCAATAAATTTTGTTAAACTTCACAATTGTGTCCCACTTGTTGCTGATTCTTCACTAAAATGTACATTTGGTATCTTTATGTTTGAAGCATATGTGGGAAAAGGTTGAAAAGTTCCAGGGAGTCGAATACTTTTGCAAGGCACTGTATGTCTCCATCGTGCCCCAATATATGTCCTCTTATCCTGTCCCCTCCTATGTCTCCATCCTCTATGTATCTCCTCTCATTCTGCCCCATATATGTATCCATTGTGCCCCATATATGTCTCTAATCCTGTCCTCAATGTCTCCATCCTGCCCCATATATGTCCTCTCATCCTGCCCCATATATGTCTCGATCGTGCCCAATATATGTCCTCTTATCCTGTCCCCTCCTATGTCTCCATCCTGCTCCATATATGTATCCATTGTGCTCCATATATGTCCTCTAATCCTGTCCTCAATGTCTCCATCCTGCCCCATATATGTCCTCTCACCCTGCCACCATATATGTCTCCATCATGCCCCCATATATTTCCTCTTATCCTGTCCCCCTATGTCTCCATCCTGCTTCCATATATGTCCTCTCATCCTACCCCCATGTATGTCTCCATCCTGCCCCATATATGTCCTCTCATTCTGCCTACATACATGACCTCTTATCATGTCCCATATGTATCCATCCTGCCCCCTTTATGGCTCCATCCTGTCCCCTATGTGCCTCCATCATGCCCCCATATATTTCCTCTTATCCTGTCCCCCTATGTCTCCATCCTGCCTCATATTTGTCCTCTCATCCTGCCCCCATATATGTCCTCTTATCATGTCACCCCATATGTATCCATCTTGCCCAATATATGACTCCATCCTGTCCCCTATATGGCTCAATCCTACCCCTATATGTCTCCATCTGCACCTATATATGCCCTCTATTCCTGCCACCCATATGTCTCCATCTGTTCCCCCATATGTAATCACATATTGCGGATTTGAGTTTAAAAAAAGTCTCCTTACTTGGACGGGGTCCAGCGGCATCCTGTTCCTCAACCATTTGAGGCGCAGATGAACTGGCACATGACAGTGACATCATACGCCGGCGACGTGCGTGTTGAGGGAGTGATCATGCACTGCAATAGGTTGTAACTGAACATGCGTCCGAGGATGCATGTTCAGTTATTACCGAATGGCCGAATTTTGCTCCTGGGGCCCGGCAAGAAGGGGGGATGGACCCGCCCCCCTCTCCGGACCCCATATGCAGTAAGGGCAGTAATGCCCTGATGGTGGCCCTGTCCAATCTAATTGCTTTTCAACATCTTGTGGCCTCATCTTTCGTGCAGCTGTATTCTGACCTACGAAATGACGCATAACATCCTGTCAACTGCATGAACCAGAGGAAGGTATATTTGGCTAGGTAGTAAGTACAGAACGATTACGTCCTCTTCAGCTACACCACCACCACCATAGGCAGCTACACTAGCATCATCAGGGCCAGGTTCACACCCCTTATTTGATGCTTTCTCTCATATTTGGAACTGGTTTTTCTATACAGTACTTGCAAAGAGATGCCAGAAGAGTAGATTTATTTATTTGCAACAGTACTGGAAAACCACAGTGGTCCTAAAAAATTATTTTTTGGGCCTAGAAATGGTAACTAGATGACTGATGCCAATTATTTATTTCCCAGACTACTGAAAATCACACACCGGTAAATAAAAGTAATTTTTGGGGGCTTAGAAATGGCAATGAGATGGCTGATGCGATATATTTATTTTTTAAATTAGTAGAAATCTCAAAGAGGTCCTGAAAAATTATTTCTTCGGCCTAGAAATAGCAACTAGACAGCTGATGCCAATTATTTATTTCCTAGAATACTAAAAAACAAACACCAGTTCAGAAAAATTATTTTTTTGGCCTAGAAATGGCACAGAGACGGGTGATGCAATATATTTATTTGCTAAACTACTAGAAATCACATAGCGGTCCTGAAATGAAACGACAACTAGACAGCTGATGACGTTTATTTCTCAAACTACTTAAAAACACAAACCGTCCAGAAAAAAATATTTTTTTGGCTTACTACAGTCAATGAGATGGCTGATGCCAATTATTTATTTCTCAGACTACTAGAAAACAGGGCTTAAAGAATCAGTACTCACACAGGTTGGGGTTGCAGAGTACACACAGATTCTTACAGGAATAGTACTCCTACAGGCAGGTGGTGCAGAGCACACATAGCAGTCTAAAGGAACAGTATTCCCATAGGCAGGGGTGCAGAGTACAAACAGTGGTTTAAAAGAACATTACTCCCACCTCTCACACCCCGTCATGACTGGGCCAAGAAAAATCTGAAGACAGATTTTACAAAGGTTTTATAAACAGAAGAGATGAGAGTGACTTTTGATGGCCCAGATGGATGGGCCCATTGCAGAATCATTGACTAGTATCAACATCAGTAACAGCTAAGGGCTGGTATGATAATCAATTAACTAGTTGTACCTTTTTTGGATTGAAGAATATTATTATTATTATTTGTTTTTAGAGCATCATTGACTCCATAGTGTTGTACATGTGAAGAGGGGTACATACAAATTATGAATATAGATTACAATGAACAAAATAACAATAACAAACAGGTACAGAAGGAACAAAGCCTTGCCCTTGGAGGCTCACAAATTAACTCAAATTCAACTCCCAAATCTACTTCCAGTGTTTAGAAGACAATTTCTTTCAGCAGTGGTACAGGAAAAAGTCTGCATCTTTCAAGAAAACCATTATTCTTATGCAGGATAATGCTCCATCACATGCATTGAAGTACTCCACTGATTTGCTAGTTATTAAAGGCCTTTAAGGTGAAACAATAATGATATGGCTCCTTCCTCACCTGATGTTAACTCTATTATTTGTGCTATTCTTCTGAACGGTGACTGGCAGATTGTGGTTGGTATTACCCAAAAAGATGATTGTCAACAGATTAAGAAACTAAAGGAAGGCTGGGGAAGGTGATATTCAAATAATGGTGGTTATGTTGGTCACTGATATTTTTTGAGATGTCAGAAATATACAATACTAGAAATAGGCCGATACTATTGTATCGGGAGTGCAGTGAAATTAACATCTGTGTATGCTTAGTGGTGCTGACAGGAGCAGTGCGTGTAGACCGCGCAGTTGTGGCTGTTATTGTGCAAGCGTGTGAATTTTGGCCACGAGCTGCGCTTGCGCAAGTGACATACACGTCACCGCTATTCCCCCGCATGCGTAGTAACGACGTGGCTGTTACTGCGCCTGTGTGGGAATAGTGGAGAAGTGTACTGTATATACTCGAGTATAAGCCGACCTGAGTATAAGCCGAGGCATCTAATTTTGCCACGGAAAACTGGGTAAGCTTATTGACTCGAGTATAAGCCAGGTATGCATTGTCCTCCCATCATTTCCTGGTATGTCTGGCTCCCCTGTCCCTGTCCTGCTATGTGTGGCTCCCCCATCTCTGTCCTGGTCCATGAGGCTCCCCCCGTCCCTGTCCTGGTAAGTGTGGCTCCCCACATCTTGTCCTGGTACGTGTGGCTCCCCGTCCCTGTCCTGGTCCGTGTGGCTCCCCCTCCTGTATGCATGGCTCCCTGGCCCATCCTGTATGCATGGCTCCTGGCCTATCCTGTATGCATGGCTCCCTGGTCCCATCCTGTATGAATAGCTCCCTGGTCCCATCCTGTATGCATGGCTTGCCTTGGCTCGGCTCCCCCGGACCTCAGTTGACCTCCCTGGTCCTCCTGGCGCGGTGGCTGCAAAATTCCTGCATCTCTCTCTGTTTTCCCGGCTTCCAGCAGCATTTCCTGTATTCAGCGGTCAGGTGATACTGTTCATTAAAGTAATGAGTAATACGCTCCACGCCTATGGGCATGGAGACGCATCCATATTCATTACTTTAATGAGCGGTATCACATGACACTGAATACATGAAGTGCTGCTGGAAGCCAGTAAAAAGAGAAGATGCAGGGACGTTGCAGCCACCGTGCCAGGAGTGGGTGAGTATGCTGTCACAGCTGCTCTCTCCTGCCTCTCCCCTCTCCCGCTGGCTTATACTAAAGTATATAGAGTATGTCACTTGCGCAGGTGCAGTTCGTGGCCTTGAAGCCATGAACTGCGCCTGCACAAGTGACACTGCCGTGGTGCCTTATGGGATTCGGTGACAGTGGCCAACTGGCAATTACTGTATATATGTAGATTTATGTACACTTTGAGTTGTTTGGTTAGTATTCTCACATTAACAGATGCAAATAAACAACTGAGATGAGAAAATGTATGTTTTTCATTTAGTTTCATAATATTTCTGCATACTAATAGAGGTATAAAAATTATGTCCACATAGATATTCTCCTAAGAAAATAAACCCACACTTTTACTTTTTTATATATTCAGGTTTATTTTATCTTTTCTATTAAATAGTAACATAATAACATAGTTAGCAAGTCCGAAAAATGACATTTGTCCACCCAGTTCAGCCTATATATTCTGTCGGAATAAATCCCCAGATATACGTCCTTCTAAATAACCTAATAACTGTAAGATACAATATTGTTATGCTCCAGGAAGACATCCAGGCCTCTCTTGAACCCCTCGACTGAGTTCGCCATCACCACCTCCTCAGGCAAGGAATTCCAGATTCTCACTGCCCTAACAGTAAAGAACCCTCTTCAATGTTGGTGGAAAAACCTTCTTTCCTCCAGGCGCAGAGAATTCCCTCTTGTGACCGTCACCTTCCTTGGTATAAATTCTTGAAGAGATATTTGTATTTTCCACTTATATACTTATACATGGTTATTAGATCGCCCCTCAGTTGTATTTTTCTAGACTAAATTATTGATCAACAGCACTTTAGCTGTTCGATGACAAAATTAATCATCAAAAATCCAAATTGCCTAATAAATGTGCACACAGTGTACAGTCATCATAAATTGTATTATATATAGCCATTGGAAATTAAATACATTAGGAGTTAAAATTGTTTTAAATGGAGTTGATCTACAGTTTTTCTGGGATTATACTGAAATTACACTATTTTGATTAAAATGTATTCAGCATATATTGTAATGCTCTTTCACAGAGACACATTTCTTCAGCATCAAGCAAAGGCTCCTTCTTTCAGATAATTAAGTAATGCATTTCGATAGCATAGTGAAAATTCAAGAGCGATAAAGTATTTCTCAAGCTTTCTAGCTCTGTTCTTACTTTCTTCATCCTCCACTGCAATCGGTACCTTGTGGTCCTTCATGGTTGGAATAAGACTTCTCTAGACCTCCAGAACTGGTTTACATGCCACCTTTCTTTCTGTAGCACACTCCTTCTAGCTGTCTAGGAGATTTATGCCTCTCTCATCTTTGTTTATTGCTACGACTGGTACTCACTGATGATGAAAAGAACCTTCTGGATATTCCTCCAATCTCTGCACTCCAGATATTTAATAAATCAGTTGCTGCAGTACAGGTACTAGTACTTGTACTAGTAGTACTAGTACAAGAAATAACATTAAAGGCAGAGAGGCGGTCTATTTTAAATGCCGGAAGTTTGCGGTGGTAGACCATTTAGCACCGTGCACAGAGGGTGCATGCCTTCGGACATACTCTGTGGCACACGTCATATACTTCTCTGCACCAATACATAGAGGAACTATGATATTTGTGTTTTTCTAATTGTTTTTTATGCCATTTCCTATCCTGTGGGTTGTTGGGAGCCCAAATATCTATGATGGTGATCTGCTAAGTTTAATATTGGCGCTGGGGCGACCTAGTCCCCTTGTTATTGGAACTCACCTTCCCATTTTGAGCCCCATCCCTTGGGTCTATTTGTTATTTGTTTGTTTCTTGTATTGCATCTGACCTACGGTCTTTTAATGAAATATTAAAAGTTGTATTTTATTTTAATATTTCTACCACTACCTTGTTGTATATCAATTACTCGATTGTTAATTCTTTCAGATTTAATTTTTGCTATCCTTTCGCAAAAACTTCTGTCACTAAACACATTTCCCAACTTGTGGCCTTCTTCTAATAAATAAGGATTCTTATCTCTTTATCAGCTGCCTAACAACCAGGAATTAGCTTCTTGAGCCCACTTATCTCCTTCCAACCTGGGTTGGCACTTACAATGAACCCGTCACCTCTAAATAACCAGGAAGCTACAGCTAACCTGGACCTTATCTTCACCCGCCTCTGTTCCCTTACTAATCTCACTAACTCACACCCTTCCCCTGTCTGACCCAATCTACTGACGTTCTCTTCCTCTCCTCTTCCAGTGCACAACCCCCATCCACAAAGTCACTCACCCTCGCAGAAAAACTCAAACACCTCAATTTACCATTGCTCTCTGAGTCCCTCCTCCCTCTTGCAGACATATCTTCACTTCATGACATAGATTCTGCTGCCACCTTTTATAACACTACAATAACAGCAGCACTTGATTTGGCCACCCCCCTCACACATAGCAAAACTTGTACAATCAACAGGCAGCCCTGGCTGACCAGCCTCACCAAAGAACTGAGATGGGCTTCCAGGGTTGCTGAGCGGAGATGGAAAAAATCCCGCTCTGCTGAGCACTTAACCGCATACAAGCAGTCCTCCACTAGCTTCAAGTCCACGCTCACTGCCGCAAACAAACTTACTTCTCATCTCTCATATCCTCCCTGTTTACAACCCTAAATAGCTCTTCAACACTTTCAATTCTCTACTCTGTCCCCAGCACCTCCTCCATCTCCTCTCATTTCTGCTGAAGACTTTGCTCTTTCTTTAAGCAGAAGATTGATATGATCAGAGAAAGATTTGGCCCACAACCCCCATTGCCCCTCTTAGCTGCTCAGTCCTCTTCTCCAAAACCAACTCCTCCACCATGACAGAAGATCACTTTCCACCCTCCTATCAAGATCACACACTCACCACTTGATGCTTGACCCGCTCCCATCCACCTCATCCCCTAGCCTCGCCACAATCTTCACCCCTACTCTAACACACCTCTTCAACCTCTCACTTACAAATTGGGTTTCCCCTCATCCGTCAAACATGCCTCGATCACCCCATTCTCAAAAAGACCTCCTTGACACTTGCTATCGCCCGATATCTCTTCTCCCTTATGCCTCAAAACTACTGGACAGCATGTCCATCTTGAACTGTCTCCCACCTCTCCTCCTGCTCCCTCTTTGACGCTTACAATCAGGTTCCGACTGCATCACTCAACTTAAACTGCCCTAACTAAAGTCACCAACACCTACTAACCCCAAGAGCAAGCGCATACTTGTTCTCCTTCTCCTGGACCTGTCTTCTGCCTTCGACACATGTGGACCATTCCCTCCTGCTACGATTCTCTCATCCCTTGGCATCACAGGCTTGGCCCTATCCTGGATTCATCATATCTAACAAACCAAACATTCAGTGTCTCCCTCTCCCACACTACCTCCTCACCTCGCCCCCTGTCTGTCGGTGGTCCTCAAGGCTCAGTTTCTAGGACCCCTATCTTCTCCATATACACCCTCGGTCTGGGACAGCTCATGAATCCCATGGTTGCAGTATCATCTCTACGCCGATGACCCGCAGATTACTATTTGGAGCTGACCTCACCTCCTTACTGACCAAAATCCACAATGTCTGTCTGCTATTTCCGCTTTCTTCTCTGCTCGCTTTCTGAAACTGAACAGGACAAAACAGATTCATCATCTTTCCCCATCTCACTCTACCCCCCCATCAGACCTGTCCATCAATGTCAATGGCTGCTCACTTTCCCCAGTCCCGCATGCTCTGTGCCTCGGGGTGATCCTCGACTCTGCCCTCCTTTCAAGCCACATGTCCAAACCCTTGCCTCCTCTGCCGTCTCAAATCAAAAATATTTCCCGGATCCATGCATTCCTTGACCATGAAACTACAAAAAACACTAGTGCACTCCATTATCATCTCCACCTCGACTACTGCAACTTCTATCCTCCAGCCTCCCCTCTAGCACTCTGGCACCACTCCAATCCATCCTGCACTCTGTGCCCGACTAATACACCTGTTTCCCCGTTATTCTTCATCCTCTCCTCTCTGCCAAGACCTTATTGGCTTCTTATCGTCCAGAGGCTCCAGTTCAAAACCCTAACTATGACATACAAAGCCATCCAAACCTGTCTCCTCCATACATCTGTGACATGGTCTCCGGTACATACCCACACGCAACCTTCGATCCTCTCAAGATTACCTCTACTCCCTCTTATTTTCTTCTTCCCACAACCGCATACAAAACTTCTCCCGTGCCTTTCCATATCTGGAACTCTCTACCCCAACACATCAGACTCGCGCCTACCATGGAAACCTTCAAAAAGAACCTGAAGACCCACATCGACAAGCCTACAACCTGCATGACCTCAGTTGCTGAACCACGCAAACACTCTACCCTCTCCTAGTGTATCCTCACCAACCCTGTAGACTGTGAGCCCTTGTGGGCAGGGTCTCTCTCCTTCTGTACTTGTTTGTGCCTTGTATTGCTCACATTTATTGTATTGTCTATATTGCCATTTTTACATGTAAAGCACCATGGAATAAATGGCGCTAAAAAAATGTATAATAATAATAATAATAATAATAATAATAAGACACATAAAACAGACAGTCAAGCAATAAATAAGAAGTCTTCAGAGAAGATGTTAAACGACTTCTCCACTTTACAGCTGCACCAAATTCATTAAGAGGCACATGGCTTTTCATCATAAATTTAGTATTCATCCATTATGTCATACCCATTTTTTTAAGAGGTGGGTTGGTGTATAAATGCCAAATGTAGTACATTTTTTGTGTCACTATTTTCTGTACAAAATATGTTAATTTATACATCAGTTTTCTAACATAAAAGCCTGATGAATTCCCCCTTTAGCGTGATTGACTTGTGATTGTATAAAAGTCTATAGATTAACCTGCATTTTGTTTAGTACTATCTTCATGTCTAATGTTTGCATATTAATACCACACTTTTTTATTTTGCGTATGATTGTACCAAATTAAATTTATTATATACAAAATTTCTGGATCATCTTGTCATGTACTGAATTCGGTTGGCAGATTTAGCTTCAGAATGAGAACCATATAACTTTCCATATAGAGTACCTTTACTTTTATAAGTATCTAAGCTTTGAAATAATAAGAAAATGAAAAAAAAAGTAAAATAAATAAGTGAAATAAAAATGCCCATACTTTTGATCTTAAATATATAAGTATTGACAAGTTTGAAATAACTGGTGAAAACAACCTTTGTATTTGTAATAAACAGGATTTTACATGTAACGTTTAATACATGAATAGGAGGTGTTACTAAATTTACTTTGTAACCACAAAGGATGATTAGAATTTACTGTGAACTCTGGATTTTTGATGAAGATCCCTTTTCCTCTTGAAGCAATAGACTTTCTGACTAAAATATATATTTTTATAATCACACATTTAGCTAATTGAAAAGTACAATTAGAAGTATTCATCTACTCAGTCAAGAATATTAAATATTTGCAATCGTTTATACTTTAAGTAAGATTTTACAAGGATAATTGTGTGTAGCCTGACCCGGAGATTTAATACAATAACTGAAATAAATTCTATTTGAATAAAACTTTAGGACTCGAATTTACATAAAGTACAATGTTATCAAAAAATTCAATTATCAATTGTTATTATATTATTTTAAAGTGGTAGTAAATGGTAAATAATTTTAATACAGTAATTTCAATGTATGTAGTCCATAACCTTATTGAACTTCTTTATATTGTAGTGTTCTGTGATGGGTTGGCACGATTTAATAGTTATGATGTTGCAAAACTATTCATTTTAGCGGCACTGCGTCAATAAAATAGATTGCATTTTAATGGAATGGGTTTTGTTACTTTTTAATGTCAGTAGGTTTTATTGCAAGGCAAGTGTGAGTTTAAATGATGTCTTTCTACACAGAAAACATTGGTATTCAGGTGTTGGAACCCTTTAAAATTTTTGGAAAATAGTATTTTTTACAGGGATTGCAAATGAGATGTGGTTACTTTCAGGGTGAATTGTCTTTTCTTTTTAAACCCTTGGTGAAAAAAGTTAAATAACCAAATTTGAAATTTGAAAAAATACGTTTTTTAGATATTTTAAAAATTTTGTTTACATTTGGGATAATGGGTCAGCAATTCAAATTCCCTTTTTTTTTTCCCCCGAAACTTTAAAAGAAGTTTTTTGTTAATGAATGTTATTTATGCCCCGTGTCTTTATAATCCAGGCAATAATTTTCATTAGTGATGGAAAGCGCGTGATGCCCCCAAGAGTTTTTGGTGTAAGAACTTGGGTTATCGGGTAAGGCCTCTCAGTGAAATTTCCAAAAAATTAGGATTGATGTTTTTAACCGGGCATTTGGTTTTGGTTTTTTACTGTGATTGTAAGTACTAGCCATGGTCATAAAAGCCAGGCCCCATTTTGGTTTTGTATAAAAATTTTGTTGTGGAGGTTTGTGGAGGGGGACAGTGCTTTAAAACAGTATGTGGTAAAAATTTAAAAACGTTTTTCAGGAAAAATTAAATAGTTTTTTATAAAAAAACTTTGAAAAATTGTGTAGAGATAGGGGGTAGGGGTGGTTTTAGAGGCTTAAAATGGGTTTTCCCCTTAAGTTTGGGGCCCCGAAAAATAAATTCATAGGGCCAATTTAAATAGGTAGGGAGGGGGATAGATTTGGGTTTGAGGGGTTTTGATTTACAAGTTTGTGCGAACAATTAAAAATCCTTATGGGTTTAATTTTCTATTTTTTAACAGTTTTTAGTAATTTTTAAGTATGTAGGTGTAAGGAGGGAAGTTTTGGATTAAAAAAAAGGGGGACAAAAAAAAAGAGTTGGGGAATAAACGCAACGCAAAAAAAGAACATTTTAATTGCTTTAGTTTTATATGGGGGTTTAGAAGTTTTTGGCAAAACCCCTTTTTTTTTTTAATAAGGTGATCCTGTCATCTTTTTTGTGCAGGTGGATGCAAAGTTATTTGCCCAGAGGCATAAAAAATTCACAAAAGTAAAGAAGGGGACCCCCCAAGGATAGGAAAGTTGGCCCAAAACCCCAATTGGTCCCCAAAAGTGGGAAGGGAAAGGGCCCCGGTATGGTGGTGTTTTTTTATTTCAAAATTTTTATTTTGTCAGGGCTAACAGGGGACGGGGGTGGGTGGGGGGGTTGATAAATTTCTACCCCTTTTTAGTTTTCCTGCCCTTTTGGGCTATTTGGCTTGTTTTCTTTGGGTTTTAAAGGGAATATGATTCGCACCCGGTTTTAGGGGGATTTTTTTTAAAAAAATTGTTTGCTAGGGTTTGGAAGAATTTTAAGCCCTTCAAAGGTAAAAGTTTCCTTGTATGTGGTTGGAAAATGAAAACCACTAAAAATGTTTTGGGCCCCTGCATATAATAGAAGATGGAGGTGAGGGATTTCCCCCGGCGGCCCAAAGAGTTTTTCGGATAAGCAGTGATGAGGGTAAACCCCGGGAAACCCAAATCGTGACGAAACCGGGGGGGAAGGGTAAAAGCTGTGCGCCCCCGGGGGGGAAGGGGTCGCCCCCCCGCTCCCTGATGATTCTGTGTAGCAGAGTGGATGGGGGGAAAATCGTTTTTGGGGGTGGTGGTAGGTGGTATACTGTGTTTTTTTTTTTTAATTTTTTTACGGAGTCATGGGTCGCAGGAGGGGGGTAATAAAAGAAATTTGAAAACTGTGTTGTGTTTTTTATTAAAAAAAAATTTTTTTAGAAAATTCCCGTGGGTAATAAAAAATTTAAAAAATTTAAAAAGGGGGATGTGGGTTTTTAAAATTTTTTTGGGGAAGGGGTTTGGGCCCAGGGGATTTTGTGTTTTCCCAAAAAACCCGGGACCCCCAAGGACCCCCCCCTGTTGACGTGTGTGGGTACAGTCGTAAAAATTTTTTTTTGTGGGGGGCCCCTTTTTACCCCCTGGGTCTGGAGTTTTTCCCCGGGGGATAAACCCCCCCGGGGGCCCCTAAGGGCCCCCGGGTTTAAGGAGCTACCCTTTACCCCCTAGTGGGGTGGGGGAAACCCCATTTGAGGGAGGCGGGGAGTTTGGGTGGGGGGGGGATTGTGGAGGCTGGAGTGGGAGGCGAAGGCCCCCGGGGGGTCTCACGGGTTTCCCCGACATTGGGGCCAGGGGTCGCCCGGTGACATTTGGGATACCTCATTGAAACCCCCTGGGGGTTTGTAGTTACATTTTGGGAAAAGGGGGGCCCCCCCCGGGTGCCCCTTTGGGGGTGAGCTCCAGGGCCCCCCGGGAAAAACTTTTAAAATTTAAAAACCCCCCCGGAGAACCCCCAAACCCGTTTCAATTAAAGCCCCCTTCTGCCCCCCTTTCCCCGCGGCCCCCCCCGGGTTCCTTTTTTTTTAGGGTTTCCTTTTCCCCGGGCCTTCTGATGTGACGTTGGCGAAGCTTTGGGTTGGGCCCCCCTTTTTCGCTGGTTCTCCCCCCATTTTTCATTTTCCCCCTTTACGGGGGTTTTTATTTTCCCCCCGTTTCCCGGGTCTCCAATAAAAAGGTTCGTTTGTGGTTTGGGGGAGTTTGGGGCCCCATAGGGGGGGAAACCCCGCGGGGAAGAAAGCGGTTGGAAAGATACGGGTGGGGCCCGGTAAAAAAGGGGCCCCTTTTTGGGGGGCGGCTCCTCCTGGGAGGGGGTCGCTTTTTGTTCAGCGGGGGGGGCGACCGGGATCGGGGGTCCCCCCGGTGCATTTTTTTTTGAGGAAGGGGTGCCCCCCTGCAAACTAAACCGGTATTTAAAAAGGGGGCTGGGATGGCACGGCCCCCTCTATAAAAGGGGTTTCCCCCCCTTTTCCGGTACAGAATTGGAAAAGGGGGTTGGGGGCCCGCCCAAGTTTAGTTTTAGGGCCCCCGCGGGTTTCCCCCGGGCGACCCCCCCCGGTGGGGCGGGTTTTAGGGCCCCCTGCTTTTGGGAGGAGGGTTTCCGGGGGTGGGGGGGGGTTTCCCGTGGGGGGGGGGCCCTTGTGGGGGGGGGGCTGATGCCCATCCTTCATTTTTTGTGCCCCCTTCCCTTTTTAAAACACATGTGTTTTAGAGGGAGGGGGCCCCTTTTTTGTAGTGGGGGCGGGACTTTTTTTATTTCCCGCCACTGAGGGGGATGGGAGGGGAACTCAAAAGCTGGGGGGACATTTACATTGCAGAAAAAGAGTGGTGGATTTTCCCCCCCTGAGTAGTGAAAACCCCCCAAGGCACCCCCCTTTTTTCCCAGTGCCTGGGGGTCGGAAAGGGGAAAAATGGCAATACATTTCGATATTTTGTTTTTTCCAAAACCAAAAATTAAATTTTGGCAAAAAAGGGCTGTTTTAGGAGTAAAAAATTTTTGTGACCCCGTTAGGCACAGAGCCAGGGTTTGGGGGGGACTCGGCCCCGGCCCCGGACTTTAGGAGAGTAGGGGTTTCCCCGGTTTTTTAATAGAGTTATTTTATTGTAGAAGTGTATAAATATAAATTATGTATTTTTAAAATGCCCCACAATGACATTAAATATATAAAATGTTTTAGGGGGTTATTTTTTGGGTTTTTAAAAACAAAAAAAAGTGTTTTTTTTGTTGCAAAATTTTTTTAGACTTAATGGGACTTTTGGGATGGAATGGTATGACGTTTTTTGTGTTGGGTCCCCTTCCCCTTATTTTTAGATATCGAGGATCGTAAAAACTATTTTTCCCCCCCTTTTTACCCCCTTCCCCTCCTTCTTTTTGTCCCCCGTTAAAAAAGCGGGGTGAAATGGTGTAAGTGGGAAACCCCTGTAAGAGGGAAAAAATTTTTGTTCCCCCCCCCCTGACATTATCCCCCAACCCAAAGGGAGAAGAAAGGATGAGAAGGGGGGTGTTTGCTTCCCCCCGTGCATTTCTTCTTCTGAACTTGGTTAAAAAATTTTCCCATTTTAATTGTTAAAAGGGTTTGCAGGGTTTGTAGCAAAGAAAAGGGTTTTTCGTGTTTTGGGGATCATCCCCCTTTCCTCTTTTAAGCTCAAATTTGTAGATAAAAGGGGGTCTGTGCTCCCCTTTTTTTTGTTATTGGGGAGGCTGAGCAGAATAACAAAGGGAGTTGAAACGGGGATTAAAAAATCCCCCGCGGGGTCCAAACCCCTTTCCAACATATGTAATGTGGGGTTCCCCGCGCATGGTTTTGTCAAAACCCCCTTTGGGGAAGGCAAATTTCAAGCGCGCACAGCACGCCCCAACCCTTTGGGGTTTAGTTTCCCCGAATTGGGGGGCACAAGATACTTAATGTACTCAAGCAAATTGGGTAAATTTTAAAAAACCCTGAACATAACTTGAGAAAGTGGGCCCGGCTGGTAATGTGCAAGGTTGTAAAAGGGTTTCGACCCCCCTCAGGTTACAGCAATTTTAACCAATCAGTGGTTGTGGGGAAGTGCAAGGAAAACTTTTTTTGGGTTTCTTTTTTTTGGGGTGGTTTTTGGGTTTTTAGTAAAAAAATTTTTAGAAAAGCCTGTTGTGGGTTTTACGAGAAGTCTGAGTGTGTTTTATGGGAAGTGCTAAAAAAGAAGGGGGAACATTTGGGGAAAAAAAAAGGCATGGGGGGGGTAAGGGGACGGCCCCAAATTTTGTTGTGGGAAAATTTAGTATTCATGACCCAAAAGACATTTAAAAGGGAAAACGATTGGAAAAGTGTTGTGGGTTTGGGGGGCTTATAAAAATTTAAGATGAGTGGACGTAAGGGGATTCCCCGGGTTAGGGATAGAGAATTTTTAGCAATCCCAGTTTGTAAAAGTTGTTGTGTTTTATTACATATTTTCTTATTTTTTTTTTTATTTTAGTGATTTGCTTGCTCGTAGTTTTCCCCCGGAATCAAAGTTTCATTCGTGACAGAACGAGGAAAATGACAAGTGGGCCCTTTCGTAAATAAGGAACAGAGATTGCAAAGGAAATGTAAAGCAAACATCCTTCAAACATTTTTTACCGAAGGCCCCTTGTTGGATGGGGTAGTAGAAGCGAAAAAATGGGGAATTAAAAAAAAAGGGGGGGCACGGTAACCCAAAAGTGCAATCAAAAATGAAAAGGAAATGTAGTAAAGGTTGATTCCTGGTTAAAAAAAAGTTCCGGGTCATAATGTATTAAATAATTTTATTATAAATTTAAAAAAACACCCAAAAAAAGACAACAATTAAAAAAAACCCTTCAAGAAAGGAAAAATTGCATGAAAATCCCCCTAGGGGTTTATAAAGGACCCCAAAATTTCCTCCAATGGGGGGTTAAAATCGGAAGAAAAATTTTGGGGAAAAAAAACTTGGGGGCTAAAATAAGTAAAAAATAAAAAAATTTTTTAACTATTGTACCCCAAACCCTGAAAAGTAAAATACTTAAATATATAATTTTTGGACGTTGTCAAAAGTTGACACATAAAAAGCCGAAAAATTAATATATGAAAACACTGAATTATAATGACCCGAGCACCCAAAAAAGTTAATAATAATAAATAAAAAACTTTGTAAAAAACAAAAAAATGTTTTTGACTCCCCAAAAATAAAAAAAAAAAAAAATAACAAAGAAAATAAATATAAAAAATATAAAAATAACAAAAAAGGTCAAAAACTGAAAGATAAATCAAATCCCAAAATTTGGTGAATCCATATGTAAATTTAAAGATTGTGTGCCCCCCTTTCAATAAACGTCTCTAATGGGCATAAATTATAGTGACCAATAATAATTCGAAATTGCTATAGAAAA
>JARQOD010011152.1:0-24577 GCA_033576555.1 Oophaga sylvatica
GAGCTTGTGGAGCCTTGCAGAGCCATGCAAAGTGGTGTAGAACCGTACAGAGCAATGCGGAGCCTCGCTGTACAGAACCGTTCAGAGCCTTGCCAAGTCAGACAGCCTGGCAGAGCGGTGCGGAGCTGTGCAGAGCCATGTGGAAAGGAGCTGCAGTTTCAGTGGTCGCAGCAAGAGGTTCTGCAGGAGCTGCAGTTGCAGCAGCAGCGGTTTGTGGCAGTGCCAGCAGGAGCTGGTGAGGCGTCATAAGGACATTAGTGGTCCAGGTCGCTCAAACTCTTAAAGGGCCAGTGCAAGCCCAGAGACTTTTTTATGTACTGTGCAAACTGGGGCCTGAGAGTGCCGTGGGGGATTACCACGGGGATTACCCAGAGTGGGGTGGTGTCCCTAAAAGAGGTGGAGTCCCAAAAGGGGTGGTGACACAAACAGGGATGGTTGCCCAAAAGGGGGTGGAGTCCCAAAAGGGGCAGTAACCCAAACGGATGGTTGTCAAAAAAGGGGTGGAGTCCCAAAAGGGAGTAGGTGCCCAAAAGGGGACGAGTCCCAAAAGGCGGCAGTAACCCAAATAGGAGTGGTGGCAAAAAAAGAGGCGGCAGCAAATGCGCTATTGGACTATAGCCAGGAGCAGCGACGTTCTTGCTATGTAGGTCCATGCTGTGCTATGGATTGCACAATCAATAAGGTGTCATGACAATGTCCCTTCTGGCTTGATGGAGATAGTGTGATGGGACTGATAGACCTGGGGAGTGGAATGTCAGTGCTGAGGATCCCTCCTAAAACATTCTGTGTTGCCTGGAATGGGGTCGAGAGTGAATGGCTCTGGTGGGGCAATTAAAGGACGTTTGAAAGCCTACCTCTACATTGACGCGACTGAGGGGTCCACGTACCATGAAGTGACGGTAGTCCCTGACTTACCGTATACTATAGGAATAGGGCGGGACTTGGAGGCCCTATGGAACTGGTGGATAAAAGGAAAAGTGTCTGTAGAGGTAATATGTATAGGTGGTAATATGGAGAATGCGCCCCCTAGAGTTGACAGTCCGAAGTTACGCATGACCAAGAATAGTGGTGCGTCTGCCCAACTTACGGACATGATGTCACCTGACGTGTACCACAAGATGACGGTTAGTGATGTGGTAGATAAAACATGTGGATCTGACATCCAGCTAGAGAGCAACTGGAGGGTTCACCATGTTGTGGAGTGTGAGACAGACTCTGAGGGTGACTGTGACGTGTCATTCATTGCCAGTAGCAACCGCTAGAGCTGAGTGAGATGTTTTTCTGCCAGAAGCACTGACACAGTGGAACAACAGTGCTCCACAAGGTGAAGTCAGGATGACGGTGGTAGCCATACCAGAGTGTATGACCGGACGGAAGTGTGAGTCTGAACAACTCTGGGACTTGGCAGAGGTGACCAAAGGTGTGACCGTTAAAGACGGGGAAGCTCCAGGAATGGGGTCCGACACCATTAGAAATGGGGACCGCTGGTTCCAGGATGACCGAGCGGGTGGTGGTGACTCACATTCAGACGGTGATAAAAGCGGAAAAGAGTGCAGTAAGGCTGACTTGGGTGCGAATGGCAAGTCTTCCTCCCGTCACTGGAAATGTAAAGGGCAAAACGGGGCTGAACAAATTGCACCCTCTGAGAAGATGGAGGAAGAAGAGACAGTGACAGGTGCCGAAAGGTTGATGTCCTTGATAAAGAGGTCACTTTACAACTGACAAAGCCCAGCACTGTGGTAGTCGAGGACGTGGGAAACAAAACTGACATAGAGGGGTAGTAGGGTTCCAATAGTTAAAATCGCAGTTTGAGAACCACTCCAAGACAAAATAGAGAACCTGCAGGAGAAGCTGTCCAAATCGCCCGCTGTCACCCGACAACTGGAGGAGGTCTATCAACAGCTGGCGAATGAGAAGTTGAAGGTTTCGAATATGGAAGTGTTAAGGTAGGATCTAAGTGACCCTTCACGGTTGACCTAGTGATTTCCAAATTAATTAATAGAACGTTGCTAGCAACATAAATAACCAAACAGACACGTGTTTCCATCTGGGAGAATCGAGCAAGATTCCTATCCCATGTATTACATCATCATCTTTTATAGTATTTAGTGAGCTTGTACTTCAACCAATAGTATAAAACCACACCTACAACATTTAACCAATGAAAATACAGGAAGACTGGAAACTACATATATGGTCATATCCACGTGACCATAGAAGCGAACAATAATATCTTATATCTTGTCCAAACTGGAGCGGTCTGGTTTTATTACAGCCCACGACCTTTACTCTACTTCTTTATAACGGCCAGGAACTATAGCCTTGTTAAGTAACAGAATTTATCTCATAAACCACAAGATGGAGTTACAAACACAAAATGGAGTATTCAGTTTTCATCTTTCTTAATTTAATCCTTCACAGAAGCTGCCAACTCTGCACAGTTGGATCAGGTGTGTCCCCTGGAGTCTGAGCTCTGGGTAGTCAAGGCTCAGCTCAGAGAGAAGGAAGCGTCGGAGGTCTAGGATCTTGGCAAAGAGTTGTTTTATGAGAAGCAAAAGGTGAGATTTACAGGCCGAGTTAAAGCATCTGAGAGATCAGAAGTCTGAGGAAAACACAGCTTTGGAGTCTAGGAACAAGAACTGTGATGCTTTAAAGATGCTTAAAGGGGCTATAAAAGAGCATGTAGAACAAGAAAAGGTCCTGAGACAAATGGCTGAATGCAGAGTGGATGAGCTGGAGAAGGAAGTCTCTGAGCTCCGAGGTCACCTGTCAACGTGGCAAAGTGTGAATAATGCCTAAAGGGAAGACGTGGAAGTGCTCAGAGAAGCATTAGGAGGTCTTTGGCAAGAGAAGAAGTTGGTGGTCACAGACTTACCGCAGCAGTTCCAGAGTGGTAATGAGGTGGAGCTGCCAATGCCCATCTGGGTGAGGGGTCTGGAAGGGTGTAAATCTGAGGAAGTCTTGGCACTAAGAGCAGAACAAGACAGTCACCCGGTTGTGGCAGATGTGATGGAAAGGTTCAAGGCAAAGCTGGAGCCATCCGTCCATGAAGGGAGTGAGACCTCGCTTTTCAAGTGCGTGATAGAGGTACCCGAAGACGTGCGAGAAGCATGTACCAGTGAGGGTGTGCATGAGGCCTTTAAAAAGGCAGTAGAAACATGCAGTGTGCAATGGGTGCCTGAGACTCAGCAGTTGGTGATACTGTCGACTAGGGAAGTCACAGTGAAGCGGGTGGCTATCCTGAGGGATATGCATCTACAATGCCTCCGCACGAAACATATGATCCTGGTGAAGAATAAGGAAGCCGCTCGATGTTTAGAGCATGCCAGGAAAGCTCAAAGTCGGCTGGGCTTTTTGGAAGACATCATTCGGGTGCCCAGAAGTCTGGTAAGGAGAGTCATTGGGAGACGTGAAAAGGTGATGCAAGAACTCGTAAATATATCCAGTGTGACGAGAGTGCGGATTCCGGCTGATGATGAAGCCGAGGTCGTGGGTGAAGATGGAATGGTTCCATTCCTTGTTGACGGATCCATGGAGAGCCTTGGGAATACCCGGATGTTCCTGGAGTATCGCATGGCGTACCTGAAAGAGGTAGAGCAGCTAAAACTTGAGATGGAGCAGATCAAGAGAGAGCTGCAGGAAATGGGAAGAAGATGGCCGCCACCTTCAACTCGTGATATAGAGAGGCGAAGAGATTTGCTTAAGACTGGAAGTCTTCAAGCTGGAGCTAATAGAGGACATAATAATAATAATCTTTATTTTTATATAGCGCTAACATATTCCGCAGCGCTTTACAGTTTGTACACATTATCGTCGCTGTCCCCAAAGGGGCTCACAATCTAGATTCCCTATGTATGTTTTTGGAGTGTGGGAGGAAACCGGAGTACCCGGAGGAAACCCACGCAAACACGGGGAGAACATACAAACTCCTTGCAGATGTTGTCCTTGGTGGGATTCAAACCTAGGACTCCAGCGCTGCAAGGCTGCAGTGCTATCCACTGAGCCACCGTGCTGCCCATAGGACATAGGGACAAATGGAAGGACTGCTCTCCGACAATAAAGATCATTGGAGAAATGGCCAGCAAAGAGATAACAGAAGGTGGCCTGATGGAAGAGGTAGAAGCAGTGATGCCTCAGTTACCTCAGGGCTGAGTGACCTAAGCGGGAGATCCTGTAGCGGATTAAATGACAAAGAGTCAGACTCAGATCAGCCAGTAGGCTTGACTGGATGGTGGACTCATGACCGCAACAACCATGGGAGGCAGCCATGGAAAGAAAGGTCTTACGTAAAGGGGCACACTTGGAAAGTGGGTTGACTAAAAAGGGTCTGGTGACACAGACAGATGGTGACTCAAGGGCTTAAGCCAAAGGCCGACACACTGACCGCTGGGGGCGGGGGAGGCCTAACCAAGGTGTGATGCTGAATGATGCCCAAAACCGACTGAGACGGTCCTCTTGACTTGTAGGGCAAGGTGACATGGGTGCCCGGTCTCAGGACCCCTGGTGTATGACAAATGTTCAACCCAACAAGTTTGAACAGGGGGGAGGTATGTGATTCAGTGACCCATGTTGCAGCTAGGGGGAGCTGTTTGGGCTCCTCAGGATACGCATGGAGTCGTAACTGGGTTGGTGAAACAGTGTCCGGCTTGATTGTAAATGGCCGGTATGTGTCGCAGAGGGAGTCGACGCTGTAAGCCACTATTGTTGTTTTGGGACTTGTAGTTCCATAAGAGTTGTGTTTGTTTACCTATGAGGGAGGCTTACAGGGTTATTTGGAGAGCTGGGCTAGACTGACTAACCACACATACACCGCCCACCGATGGGGGTGGTTAGAGGGATATAATGTGACTGAGGTCTGGTCACATGGTCCATGTATAAGGTCCTGGAAGGCCTAGGTGTTGAAAGGTGCTAACCTCCTAGACAACACAGGGTGAGGTTTTGGAACTGGTGGCCTGTGTATTGGATGGTTCCAAGTGGGGACAGACGTACTGAACAGCACACAGAGAGGCCGTGTTTGCAGAGTCAGTGAAGGCACTGCGTTTGAGGGAGCTACCATCTGTCTGAGGATCTGGACTGTCGAGAGTGCACTGGTCACAAGGACTGTGATCCCAGTCAGCAACTTCCCTGGGAACCTAGGCTGACAGGAGGTCAGTCTGGGATACCTCCGAGGATAAGAGGCATCTGGGAACCTGTGTGGCCGACACCAACAGGTAATGGACAGGAATCCGTGTTATGCTAACCCGGGTCAGTGAGAGACTGTGTTTAGGCTATAGAGCCTGCATGAAGAAAATAAACCACATAGACTGTTTTAAGTGAAAGATCGTCCTTGTGTGCCTGAATATCGCAGCCAAGCGAGTGTTCCCCAAACACATGCAGTGAGCGCTGCACTACAGTAGACACAAGACAATTGAATAATATAAAAAGTATCACAAATGTAATTAATAATATACATCATTACATTTCTTGCAGAATAATATAGAGCATTACAATCCAGCTAAATAATTTATCCTACACATCACTTACATTGTGAGCCACATGGATTGTAGGAACAGAAGAGATCTTTTTTATGTAGCAGAGTTCCTTGTGTGATAGGTTACAGAAACTGTTTTATGCCTTAAACACGTCCCAGGTTAAAAATTGGTAAATGTTGAATGTCCTGCTCTGTATATATTGTCATGTATCTGAATGCTGCTATGTGTATATTATATTATTGTTCAGGGACAGCGTAGAGATGGAGTTAAACCCCATTTTAGCACACCTAGGATAGGATAAGTAACAGTTGATTTAGGGGGGGCCAACTGTGGGTAAGTTGTAGGATTTCCTGTATTCTAGTCAGTAGGACATGAGAGCCCGTACAGGTCAGGTGGACCCCATAATGTTCAGCAAGCAGCCTAGTCATCCAGGGCCTGTGGGCTGAAGGTCACTGCAGTAACAAAATGCAGGGCAGCTCCAATATGTGACAGCTAACTACATGGGCTGATGCCCTTTATGTCAGGGGCGAAACGGACAGGGGAACTCCTGAAGGTAGTTAGGCTAGCCAGAAGGAAAGCTGCGGTACAAGACTAGCCGGTACAACACAGCGACATTCTGGAAGAAGTAAGGAAAAGCATAGGGAAAGAAAATTATGTACTTTGTGATGATCCCTATGATGTTTCTGTGACTAAGCTGGATGTACTGAGAATGGAACCAAGTAAAAGTTACAACCCCATCCCCCAGAAATGGGGAATACTGAAGGGGCAGTTTCTGTGACTCAGAAGGAATTGTTCTGGATCAGCAGATTTCTGTAATAAGGCACAGGATCTCACAAAGAGATTTAAAGACCATGGTTAGTGTGGCATCCCAGGAGTCCGGTTGCCACAGTGACCTTGTCTCCCTCCAGGGGAGAGTGATGTCATGCCTGAAAGCAAGGAAGGATCCCCTTAGGCCTCTTTCACACATCCGTTTTGCGCCTGACGGCGCGCTCCGGCCTTTTTTTGTCAAACCGCATCCGGCGAAATGTAATGCCGGATCCGTTTTTTTTTTTTCCATAGAGTAACATTATTGCCGGATGGCGCCGCATGTCCCTGCGGCGCGTCCGGTTTTTGCCGGATCCAGTGTCTGGTCGCAGTCAGGCGTCTGGCAAAAACGTGTCATGTAACGTTTTTTGTCTCCGGCGAAAAAGCCGGAGCGCCTGGATCCGGCGCTTCCGGCTTTTGTTACAATGAAAGTCTATGAACGCCGCATTGCGGCGGATCCGGCAAAAGTTGGATACGGTGGCCGGATCCAGGTTTTCAATTGATATACCAGCCCACAGCAAACATATAAAAAAGCATGCAATGGGACACTCAGACATACCATGCACAAGACGACTTCAAGAGAGCAAGAGGACCATACCATACCAGCCTTAGCACCAGCAACAGGTTCCACAGCACGAGCCACAGCACCAGCACCAGGTTCCGCAGCACGTAACCAGCCACAGCACCAGCACCAGGTTCCGCATCACGGCAATGGAGCGCCAGGACAACAGACGGTAAATATCACATTCCCCCACCCCAAATTTTACCACGCATCTGTCACCAATGCTGCCTGAGCTACTGCAGTGTGTTTGCACCCTGGTACATTTTCAAAATCATGTTTTTGCTGTGATGGGGTTGATTCCCCTGGTACTGTATGAAATGTTAATATTTTTCCACTGATGGGGTGGGTCACCCTGGTAGTGTTTCAAATATGCATATTTTTAAAGTAATAATGTGTATCCCCTGGTACAAAATAATATGCATTTTTTTCAATTTAAAATGTGTATCCCCTGCTACTGTAGTGCATGTGTTTCATTGATAATGTGGATCTACTGTTACTGTTTTTTTTGGCTGTGATGGTGTTGTTCCTCCTGCTACTATATGAAATGTGCATGTTTCCACTAGCTTGAAGTGTATCCCCTGGTAATGTTTATAATGTGCATGTTTTGCAAGTGATGTTGTGTGTCACCATTGTTTCCCAGTGATGAAGTTGTTCCCCCTGTTACTGTATCAAATGTGCATGTTTTAAATTCAAAATGTGGATCTCCTGGTACTGTATTATGTTTGGTTTTTGGCTGTGATGGGGTTGTTCCTCCTGCTACTGTATGAAATGTGCATGTTTTCCATTCATTATGTGGATCTACTGCTCCTGTTGTTGTTTTTTTTTTTGGCTGTGATGGGGTTGGTCCTCCTGCTACTATGTGCATGTTTTGCAAGTGATGTTGTGCGTCATCATGGTTTTGCAGTGATGAAGTTGTTCCCCTTGGTACTGTATGAAATGTGCATGTTTTTCATCCATTATGTTGATCTACTGGTACTGTATTTTTTTTTGGGCTGTGATGGTGTTGTTCCTCCTGCTACTGTATGAAATGTGCATGTTTCCACTAGGTTGAAGTGTATCCCCTGGTAATGTTTATAATGTGCATGTTTTGCAAGTGATGTTGTGCGTCACCATGGTTTCGCAGTGATGAAGTTGATCCTCCTGGTACTGTATGAAATGTGCATGTTTTCCATTCATTATGTGGATCTACTGGTACTGTATTTTTTTTGGGCTGTGATGGTGTTGTTCCTCCTGCTACTGTATGAAATGTGCATGTTTCCACTAGGTTGAAGTGTATCCCCTGGTAATGTTTATAATGTGCATGTTTTGCAAGTGATGTTGTGCGTCACCATGGTTTCGCAGTGATGAAGTTGTTCCCCTTGGTACTGTATGAAATGTGCATATTTTTCATCCATTATGTGGATCTACTGGTACTGTATTTTTTTTTTTTTGGGCTGTGATGGTGTTGTTCCTCCTGCTACTGTATGAAATGTGCATGTTTCCACTAGGTTGAAGTGTATCCCCTGGTAATGTTTATAATGTGCATGTTTTGCAAGTGATGTTGTGCGTCACTATGGTTTCGCAGTGATGAAGTTGTTCCCCTTGGTACTGTATGAAATGTGCATGTTTTTCATCCATTATGTTGATCTACTGGTACTGTATTTTTTTTTGGGCTGTGATGGTGTTGTTCCTCCTGCTACTGTATGAAATGTGCATGTTTCCACTAGGTTGAAGTGTATCCCCTGGTAATGTTTATAATGTGCATGTTTTGCAAGTGATGTTGTGCGTCACCATGGTTTCGCAGTGATGAAGTTGATCCTCCTGGTACTGTATGAAATGTGCATGTTTTCCATTCATTATGTGGATCTACTGGTACTGTATTTTTTTTGGGCTGTGATGGTGTTGTTCCTCCTGCTACTGTATGAAATGTGCATGTTTCCACTAGGTTGAAGTGTATCCCCTGGTAATGTTATAATGTGCATGTTTTGCAAGTGATGTTGTGCGTCACCATGGTTTCGCAGTGATGAAGTTGTTCCCCTTGGTACTGTATGAAATGTGCATATTTTTCATCCATTATGTGGATCTACTGGTACTGTATTTTTTTTTTTTGGGCTGTGATGGTGTTGTTCCTCCTGCTACTGTATGAAATGTGCATGTTTCCACTAGATTGAAGTGTATCCCCTGGTAATGTTTATAATGTGCATGTTTTGCAAGTGATGTTGTGCGTCGTCATGGTTTCCCAGTGATGAAGTTGTTCCCCTTGGTACTGTATGAAATGTGCATGTTTTCCATTCATTATGTGGATCTACTGGTACTGTATTTTTTTTTTTGGGCTGTGATGGTGTTGTTCCTCCTGCTACTGTATGAAATGTGCATGTTTCCACTAGGTTGAAGTGTATCCCATGGTAATGTTTATAATGTGCATGTTTTGCAAGTGATGTTGTGCGTCACCATGGTTTCCCAGTGATGAAGTTGTTCCTCCTGGTACTGTATCAAGTGTGCATTTTTTTCCAGTGATAGGGTGGGTACCCCTGGCACTGTTTATGGGTCCAATTGATGACGGGATGTTGTGTTCCGTACACCATAAAGCTCACTCCTGTCCATGTTTGAATGTTATTTTTGAAAACAGGGACAATGAATACATATATTCACAGTCCCTTTTTGTCTGTTTATTCCACAGCAGAAGATTTGAAAGGGAGGAGGCGGCAGCAGCAGAAGCAGCAGCAACAAGGGGAGTGGACATCCTCGAAGCTAGGAGGACAGCCAGCAGAAAGTAAATATGACATCCCCCATTTCCCTAAAAATTACATGTTTGTTTTTCTCTTTCAGCCAGGGACAAGGAATAAACATATATTCACTGTCCCTTTTTGTGTCCTTAATCAACAGCAGAAAACATCAACAAGAGGCGGCGGCGGCAGCTGCAGCAGAAAGGGGAGAGGACATCCTCCAAGCTAGGAGGACAGCCAGCAGAAAGTAACTATGACATCCCCCATTTCGCTAAAAATTACATGTTTGTTTTTCTTTCAGCCAGGGCCAAGGAATAGTATATTCACTGTCCCTTTTTACTCAACAGCAGAAGACGTCAAAGACAGGCGGAGGCGGCAGCAGCAAGCCGAGAGGAGGAGAGACAGGCAGAGAGGACAGCCAGCAGAAAGTAAATATGACATCCCCCATTTCCCTAAAAATTCAATGTTTGTTTTTCTCTTTCAGCCACGGACAAGGAATATACAAATATATTCACTGGCCCTTTTTGTGTCTTCCACAGCAGAGACCGTCAAACAGCTGCAGCAGCTGCCACACTGGCGGTTTTAGCAGAGGAAGCGGCGGCAGCAGCAGCAGCATCTCCTCCCTCCCAGCCACTTGAGCCAGGTGATCGGGACACATCTTCTTCTGGGAGCCCTCCTTCCCATCGTCAGCAATTGGCGGTAAAAATATCTTAATTTTTTTTTTCTCCACAATCCATCTGTGGGATATATGTATTCATTGTCTTTTTTTAATAACAGGAATCGCAAGATGACGAGGAGCTCCCAGAGGAAGAAGGACGGGGTGGAGAGATACCCGGAGTGGGCTCACAATTCGTAAGTATCCTGCATCAATCGCATAAACACAACATCACAACACATAGAAAAACATTTAGTACATACTTGACACAGCGGCCAACACATGCCAATTTCCTAAATTTTTTTGTCTTTTTAGTCTCTCGGATCTGGGAGCCAACAAAGAGGTCCTCACAGCACCTCCCAGAGTCGTCGTCGTGAGACCAGGGCCGGATTAAGAACATGATGGGCCTGGAGCTGAAGGGGCGGGGCAAGGGGCGGGGCAAGGGGTGGGGCCAAACACGGCAATTCACAAAGGCCAAAAATGTAACGTAAAAGATATAAACAAAGTAAATATATGATACATGCCTAATATAAATACAGTGGATATAGAAAGTCTGTTATGGTTATCGCGCTGATAGTAACTTATGAGGCAAATAAGCAGGGTTATTCACTGAACGTTAAACTGTGTTTTATTGTAAATAAAGCTATAGAACAAAGTAAATATAAATATATGATACATGCCTAATATAAATACAGTGGATATAAAGTATGTTATGGTTATTACGCACGCTGATAGTAACTTATGAGGCAAATAAATACAGATTAAAATCCACAATCCAGGCACAATCTACACGTGCGGACATTGACTATGTGGGTAAATACAGATAATAATCCACAATCCAGGACTAACAAGCAGCTGGTGGATCACAATCCCCAATCAACCTCCATATTAATGGCAATGGTCCAAGTAATGAGATTATGCGCCGGACAGGTGTGACAATCATCCGCTGCAGCAGTCACTGTCAGAACTCCTAGCATGATGGCGGCCACCATGCCAGAACTTCAGACAGTAGCCACTGATTGGCCACCTGTCTGTATATATGTCAGCAGCACATCTACATATAACATTAATACCTGCGTATATACCAGTACCACGGCTATATATACCAGTTCTGTGTCTGTATGTATGTCAGCAGCCCATCTATAACATTAGTACCTGCCTATATACCAGTATCACAGCCATATATACCAGTACTGTGTGTGTATATATGTCAGCAGCACATCTATGTATAACATTAGTACCTGCTTATATACCAGTACCACAGCTATACATAGCAATAACATGTCTGTATATATGTCAGCAGCACAAGATGTATTATAACATTAGTACCTGCTCCACAGGAACACACAACTCACACCTCAGTTTGACGTCCTCCTATAGCAGTTTTTCTCAACCTTCTCAGCCTCAGGGCACCCTGGGAAATAATTAAAGTCCGGCCGATCAGACAAGAATTTGGACAGTCTAAACGGCCCTTAATACTGCCACACATAGCCCTCTTATAGTGCCACACATAGCCATCTCAATAATACTGCCATACATAGCCACATTAGTAATATTGCGTCAGAGAGGCCCCATACACATATATGGCAACATTGAGAGGCCCATTCTAGTATATGGTGGATATAGAAAGTCTGTTATGGTTATCACGCTGATAGTAACTTATGAGGCAAATAAACAGGGTTATTCACTGAACGCTAAACTGTGTTTTATCATAAATAAATCAAACTGGTAGAAGAAAATTAAACTACACATTCACTTTTCGTGCTTTTTTGCTTGCAAATTCCTCAATTGCAGAATCAAGATTAAGCTCATTCAGCAATCTATTTTCAATACATAACAGAGAGAGGGCATTTAAACGCTCCCATTCTAGTATATAGCGCAGCATTGAATGTCCCATAGTAATATAGGGCAACATTGAGAGGCCCATTCTAGTATATAACGCAGCATTGAATGTCCCATAGTAATATAGGGCGACATTGAGAGGCCCATTCTAGTATATAGCGCAGCATTGAATGGCCCATAGTATATATAATGCAGCATTGAATGTCCCATAGTAATATAGGGCGACATTGAGAGGCCCATTCTAGTATATAATGTAGCATTGAATGGCCCATAGTATATATAATGCAGCATTGAATGGCCCATATAGTATATATAATGCAGCATTGCATGGCCCATAGTATATATAGCGCAGCATTGCATGGCCCATAGTATATATAATGCAGCATTGAATGGCCCATATAGTATATATAATGCAGCATTGCATGGCCCATAGTATATATAGCGCAGCATTGAATGGCCCATAGTATATAAATGCAGCATTGAGAGGCCCATATAGCGCAGCATTGCATGGCCCATAGTATATATAGCGCAGCATTGAATGGCCCATAGTATATATAATGCAGCATTGAGAGGCCCATATAGCGCAGCATTGCATGGCCCATAGTATATATAATGCAGCATTGAGAGGCCCATATAGCGCAGCATTGCATGGCCCATAGTATATATAATGCAGCATTGAATGGCCCATAGTATATATAGCGCAGCATTGCATGGCCCATAGTATATATAATGCAGCATTGAATGGCCCATAGTATATATAGCGCAGCATTGCATGGCCCATAGTATATATAGCGCAGCATTGAGAGGCCCATTCTAGTATATAGCGCAGCATTGCATGGCCCATAGTATATATAGCGCAGCATTGCATGGCCCATAGTATATATAATGCAGCATTGAATGGCCCATAGTATATATAGCGCAGCATTGCATGGCCCATAGTATATATAGCGCAGCATTGCATGGCCCATAGTATATATAATGCAGCATTGAATGGCCCATAGTATATATAGCGCAGCATTGCATGGCCCATAGTATATATAGGGCAGCATTGCATGGCCCATAGTATATATAATGCAGCATTGAGAGGCCCATTCTAGTATATATAGCGCAGCATTGAATGGCCCATAGTATATATAATGCAGCATTGAGAGGCCCATAGTATATATAATGCAGCATTGAGAGGGCCTCTAAATGCTGCGCTATATATACTATGGGCCATTCAATGCTGCCCTATATATACTATGGGCCATTCAATGCTGCGCTATATACTAGAATGGGCCTCTCAATGCTGCATTATATATACTATGGGCCATTCAATGCTGCGCTATATACTAGAATGGGCCTCTCAATGCTGCATTATATATACTATGGGCCATTCAATGCTACTGATGGAATTTGTCAGAAACCACACACTTTATAACACAAACCTGTGCAGAGACTTCAGGATTCTCCATCTGCTTTCACTGTAATATGGCTGGGATTCTTGTAACAGCACACACACCTCTGCCTGCCTGTCTCTAACTCTCTCCTCCAGACAGGGACCGTCACTACAACGTGACACTGAACACAGGGCAGGATGCCAATAGGCAAAGCTGTAAGAAGACAGTGCATGGATGAGGACAAGTGAAAGGTGAGCTGTGACTGGCTGCTCTGTGGTCACATGTTCTGCCTTCATTTACATCCTGCTTCTGGATTGGGTGAATGAGATAACACTGTGCTGCTGCCGACTCCTCTCCTATAGTACTTTCAGCACCAGGTTTCCTCTCTCCCCCTCCAGCACACAGTCTCTCCTGGCTCCTCGCCTCCCCCTCCATCACCAGGCTGACATCAGCAGCACAAGGAAGGGAGGAGAGCAGAGAGCCATTAGATAACAAGCGGCTGGCTGGGCCGGGGGATGGGCCTATCTCTAACAAGGGGCCTGGAGCTGCAGCTCCATCAGCCCCTACGTTAATCCGGCCCTGCGTGAGACTGTTGGCGGTTCCCAACGTGTAAGTTTTTATTTTTTTTTTTTGGATTCCAATTTTTTTTTGTTTTTTTTCCCCCAATTTTTTATCTTTGTTGGGGTGCATTTTTAAATTTTAATTTTTAGCTTTGATTTTAATTTTTTTACTATTTACCTTTTTTGGTAAGATTTTATATAATTTTAAAAAAAATTTGTAACAAAAATTCGATATCTATTTTTTTTTTCTTAATTTGATTTAGTTTAACATGTATCCTTTTTTCATTTTCACATGCTAATGTGTATGTTAATGTTTTTTTTTCTATTTTAATTTCACAGGCTTCACAGCATGCTCCCGATTCGGACGGTGAGGAGGGTATCGATGTGGACCTCCTCATTGATCTGGTCAGAGAAAGGGAGCTGCTGTGGAACATGGGGGACCGCCGGCATTCTGATCAAGTTGTGACCCGACGGCTCTGGGAGGAAGTGGCATCGGCAATGGTGGACCGCTGGGAGGACCTCGATGTTCGGTCCCAGACTAAACACCGCAAGTATAGTTCAGGTTGCTGACTGTAAAGCTGTGTTTCCCAAACTTCAGTCCTCGTGTCACCCACCCTTCATGTTTTCAGGATTTCCTTTTGTGCAGCACTATGGAAATACTGAAAACATGACCTCTGGGGGACACGAGGAATGAAGTTTGGGAAACACTGATGTTGTATAGTAACCAATGTGTGCTTTCTCGTTTCAGGGAGAGAATTGTGAAGCGGTGGCGGTCTGTGAGGGATCGCTTTAAGAAGGAGTTCAACAAGGAGATGCGGGCCCTGAGTGGTTCTTCAGGACGCCAGAGCAAGTACAAGTACGCACGAGCCCTGGCGTTCCTGCAGGAAACTATGGTCACCAGAAGGTAAATATTAACATAAAATGTTAACATCTATCCAATGTTTTTTTGCAGCCAGGGCCATTCCACATCTGTATATTCATTGTATGTTTTTTCTTTCTTCCACAGCACGGTGACCAGCACTCGGGCACCCGCAGAGTTGGCGCCTTCTAGAGCGATCCCTCAGGAGACCGACACCGAGGGACACTTCGACCGCCCCAGTACATCTTCACCTTCCCACACATTAGATCCCGCAGTCCCCTCCACCAGTTCTGCAGCATCGTGGCCGCCTGCATTACATGCATCTGCTGGTGAGGAGATAGCATTCCCTTTACCTCACCCTTCTGACCCTGCCACCTCTAGTACAGCTGCGGGTACTGGGCGGCAGCGTCAGAGGGGTCAGGAAAGGAACTATGCGCCCGAGTTCTTGCATTTGAATGCATCTTTCCAGAACTGTCTTTACGTATTATCTGAACAACTTGCCGCAGGCATTAATCAGATAACCTCCGCAGTTTTGGAGGTAAAGACACTTCTGCAAACCATGCAGTCAGAAGCAAGAGCATCACCTAATCACAGCTTTTTTAGGTCTGTGGCGGAGCGCATAGATACGCTATCTCTTGACCAGCAGATGTATGTAATGCATACGTGCCACGCTGCTGTAGTGCAGGCTACCACCCAACCTCCTCCATCCACCCCAGTCGTTCCTCCACCTCCTCCCCCTCCTATTCAATACCATCCACCTCACCAGCTCCATCAACCTCCCCAATTACAACAACCTCCTCAGTACCACCCACCTCCCCAACTGCAGTCACCTCCCCAGTACCAGCAACCTCCCCACTACCAGCCACCTACCCCGTACCACACTCCTAGTTCTTACAGATCTCCTTCCCCCTTCCAATTCCCTACCATGTCACCTGCTCCTCCTGCCCAACCCTCCACTCCACCACCCACCTGTTCTGCCTTGTCTTCCCATTCTTTTAGTCTTTCCACCCCTTCACCTCTTCCTGTTCCTTCTCCACCACCATCCCGGTTGTCCCTCCACACTCCCACGGTCGAAGTGTCCCGCAGCCCCTCCAGCACTATTTCCACCCCACACTACACCCAACTGTAATGTTTTAGTGTGCTTTTCTTACAAAAAATATTGATGAAAAAAAAATTTGAATAAAGAAATTAACTTTAAAATAAAAATGTTGAAAAAGATTTTAACAAGAATATATTAAAAAATAATATTTTAAATAAATTTTTCATTGGTTTAACATTGTTGTCTGTCATTTCTTTATAGGATGTTAAGTTAAAAATTTTGTAAAACAGGTAAACCAATTTGGTTACACAAACAACATTAGTAACAAACACCTAACTTTGACTAAAAGGTTCATAAATTTAACCTTTTTGCCAAAGTTGTGTCCCGGGTTGTGTAGTATGCAAAGTATATTACCTTTTTCCAAGGATTATCCCCTACAAGGTACACTTTTTTGGACAAAAGGTGAAATACTTTTGGTAAAAAAACCCAGCCAGAGACACAACTATGGCAAAAAGGTTACAGACAGTACAAAACACACAAGAAGGTAGACAAGTTTACTTTTAAAGGTTTATTGTGGGTACAGAAAGTTTTCAAAGAGCACATCAATTTATCACACTCTTTCATCCTGCCAGTCAACTCTACCTTCTGGTGACACAAAGTATTGGGCAAAATGGTCCCTCATTCTTGAAACCGGCTCTGTACTGTGAGTGGTAATGTTGTTGTAGTCGTGCAAATTTGTTTCTTGATTGTGGTCCTCTATAGAAATTGGTTCCTTGGTTAGGACAAAATTATGTAGGACCACACACGCTTTAACAACATCATCCACAGTCTCGGTCTTCAAGTTTATCGCAGTCAAAAGAACACGCCATTTAGCTGTCATAATCCCAAACGCACACTCCACCATCCGTCTGGCTCTTGTGAGGCGGTAGTTGAAAATGCGCTTTGTATGTGTTAATCCTCTGCTGGCGTACGGCTTCAAGAGGTGTTCGGACAGCTGGAATGCCTCATCACCTACACACACGAATGGCATCGGTGGGCCTGAGGTTTGAGGCAGTGGCCTAGGGGGTGGAAACTGAAAAGTGTTTCCGTACAGTTTACGGCCCATAGCAGAAAGTTTAAACACTTGCGAGTCATTTGACCATCCATAAGACCCAATGTCCACCGCAATAAACTTGTACTCCGCATCTGCAATAGCCATCAGGACAACCGAAAAATATTTTTTGTAGTTGAAGAATTCTGATCCGGTTCCTGAAGGCTTTTGAATGCAAAAGTGTTTGCCATCAACAGCGCCCAGGCAATTGGGGAACTGGCAGATACAGAGAAACTGGTCCGCTATTTCAAGCCACCGGTCTGTAGTTGGCTCTGGAAGAAATTCTCCAAACAAACAGTCCCACAGAGCACGACAAGTGTACTTTATTATGCCGGATAGCGTTGAAATTCCCAGGCGATACTGGAAATGCAGCGATGACAGCGTTTCGCCAGTTGCCAGAAATCTGAAAACAACATAGAAAATAAAAATTATTTCACAAACACAGCATTACATTGCAGAACTCAGCTATAACTATTGGAGATACCAAAAATAATAAAATCAATGAAAAACACTGTTTTTGAACATGTTTTTGTGTACTGATATGGTTCCCTTGGTGTCCTGTGATGTTAAAAAAATTATAACATTACAAGTGTGCTCAAGCAAGCAGATCCAATACATATAGCTTACCTTATAGTGACCATGAGACGCTCCGCCGGAGATATCAAGAACCGACAGTAGGTGTCTGATTCTTTTATTTGGTCTCCAACACGCTCCAGCAAATAGTCAAAATTTTCTTTATTCATCCGCAGATAGGCAAAAAATTTCTCCGGATTTTCTCACAGCTCCATGTTTAGTGTACTAAAGACACCACGGGTTAATCTCTGTGCTGTGATGGGGTGGATCCACATACAACGTCGTCTTCGCTAGCGCTGACGCATAATGCGCTGCTCGATCTTTCGCTTCTTCTCCATAACTATAAACCTCAAGCGATTCGCCTCCGCAGTAAAATCCACCAGATTCTTGAAGATATTGCCAATAATCACATCAATGTTTGCCAATCACTTGCTACTTGCTCTTCTCTCAAACCTGCACTTGCTCCTCTACAACCTGTCAAAGATGGACTGTAGGAGCAGTGTATATATAGGATTACAGTAGCCAATCATGTTTGGAACCCCAAAAAAGGGCGGTTTTAAAAACTGGATCCGGCGCTTTCCGTCGAAAACGGATACACCGGATGAGACGGATCCGTTTTTTTTTCCGGAGGACAGAAATGGATCCGGCGAAAAACCGGATGCGTCTCATCCGGTTTTACATACTAGTTGCCGGATGCGGCGATCCGGTAAAAAGCCGGGGGCGCCGTCAGGCGCAAAACGGATGTGTGAAAGAGGCCTTAACAGGTAACACACAGCATACAACACTTTTCCTACTCCAGACCAGAAGGGGGAGTTCAAACACCTGATTTCAGGGGAGCTTCTCTGGAATATTCTGGCTGGGGGAGGAGTTAGTGTCAGAGAATGGTTGAGAGAGGAAGGACGTGTGGAGACAAGCTGTCAGGAGTCGAACCCAGTACCTCTTGTCTACTGGCCAGCAGCTCTACCATCTGAGCTATTCTGCTGGCTGCAAAGTTCCTTGCTGAACCCAGATACCATTGACTGTTCTTCCTGATTGGCTACACCTAGTGCTCTCTTGATTGGGCCTCTGATTGCCAATTACACACCCTATATAAACCTGGCCCTGTGGGTGTGTCATTGCGAGATTATTGAGCTCCAAGCCTTTAGTCAAGCGTTTCCTGCTGATCCATTGCTACAAACACTGCTCTCCTGTGAACCGACCTCGGCCTGCCTTCTGACTACGCTCTCCGCCTGATCCATTGCTACAAACACTGCTCTCCTGTGAACCGACCTCGGCCTGCCTTCTGACTACGCTCTCCGCCTGATCCATTGCTACAAACACTGCTCTCCTGTGTACCGACCTCCGGCTGCCACCTGACTACGTTATCTGCCTGCTCCTCTGTTACCGAACTGCCTTTCCTGTGTACCGACCTCCGGCTGCCAACTGACTACGTTATCCGCCTGATCCATTGCTACCAACACTGCTTTCCTGTGTACCGACCTCCGGCTGCCATCTGACTACGCTACCTGCCTCTGCTTCCCCTAGTGTTTGCAGTAACATCGGCTCCAACCCAGACAGGATCTTGACAGAATAATCTCGCGCCAAAATGGAGTCCGCTGTGAACACCCTGAGACGGCAAGTTACGGAGCTTCAAAGTTTTTGTACTGACTCTCAAGGAAAATATGCCAAGTTACAAACTGATTTCACGACGATACAACAGGAAGTAATTGAGCTACAAAAACAACTTCTGGATGTGCGCAATTCAGGGTCCGAATCAAACGCGCGGCTGCCGCTGCCTGCAAAGTTCAGTGGGGATCGCAAGCAGTACCGAGGATTCCTCAATCAATGCCGCATATACTTCCAGATGCAACCTGCTCCCTTTACCAGTGAGAGGAAGAAAGTTTTTTTCATGATAAATCTCCTGACGGATGAAGCTCTTGCTTGGGCTTCACCTTATGTAGAAAAGGACTATGACCTCCTTAATGACCTGGAAGCCTTCACCGCAGCTATGAATCAAGTTTTTGATGACCCAAACCGCTGTGCCACAGCAGAAACCAAATTACATAATTTGCGCCAAGGACGTCGCTCTGTTGCGGAATACACATCGGAGTTCCGTCGCTGGGTGGCCGACACCACCTGGAATCCAGCGGCCCAGAGAAGTCAATTTCGATGAGGGTTATCAGAACCAGTGAAAGACGAGCTTGCCAGGGTTGAGACCCCTGACCAGTTGGAGGACTTTATTCAACTATGTATCCGGATTGACCAGAGACTTACTGAAAGGAGAAAGGAGAGACTGCGAGCACTTGGGAATAGCCCTGGCTTCTCATTTTCAGCATCGGACCACCAAGAAAAGACGCAAGGCGTGTCTGAACCAATGCAGATCGACGTCATCCGAAGACCACTCTCTGCACAGGAGAAGGAGAGGCGACGTGCAGAACATCTCTGCCTCTATTGTGGGGACCCTGGACACTATGCCATCAACTGTCCTAACAAAAGGACTATAGCCTTTACCAACAACAGGTCTGCCAGCAATATGGACCTTTCTCAGCAGTCGGATTCCATCTTGCAGACTATCTCATCAGTAACGCCAGAAATAGACAAAATACATACTACATCATCTCATTTTGTAATCCCCATTCAGGTTGTAATGGGCACCCAAAAAATACAATGCTCTGCCCTGTTGGATTCGGGAGCAGGAGGGAATTTTATGGACTTAAAATTTACACGTGATAATAATATTTCCAGTAGGACCAAATCCACACCAATTGAAATGGAAACGGTGGATGGATCACCCTTGTCTTCTGGACCTGTCACGCATGAGACAATCGAACTGGAGTTTTGTATCGAACCGGATCATCATGAAGCTGTCAGTTTCCACCTTATCTCATCTCCGAAATTTCCGGTTATTCTAGGGATCCCCTGGTTTTCAGTCCATAACCCTTCTATCAACTGGGCATCAAGGACCATCACCTTTCCATCTGACTACTGTAAGAATAATTGTCATAAGGAACCCCCTGTTCTCCAACAAGTCCAAATCTCTGAGATTTCGCATGAGAAGGAAGAGAAACTACCACCTCAATATCAGCAGTTCTCTGATGTCTGCAGTAAGAAGAAAGCAGATCAATTACCTCCTCACCGTCCTTACGACTGTCCCATTGAATTGCTGCCAGGAGCAACCATTCCATTTGGACGGATTTACAATCTTTCCGAACCTGAATTGAAGGTATTAAGAAAGTTCCTGGATGAAAATTTAGAGAAAGGCTTTATTCGACCTTCCACATCTCCAGCTGGGGCACCCCTGTTCTTTGTTGAAAAGAAAGACTCCACTCTGCGGCCATGTATTGACTACAGAGAGATGAATAATATCACTGTCAAGAATCGCTACCCGCTACCCTTGATTCCTGAACTATTTGAGAGACTCCGTTCTGCGAAAATCTTTACGAAGCTGGATCTTAGAGGGGCTTACAACCTCATACGGATTCGCCCAGGAGATGAGTGGAAGACCGCCTTCAGAACGAGATATGGACATTTTGAATCTCTGGTTATGACCTTTGGTCTTAGCAATGCCCCAGCCACCTTTCAACATTTTATTAATGATGTATTTCGAGATTTCTTGGACCAATTCGTTGTGGCTTATCTCGATGACATTCTTATATTTTCAGACACCTTGGAAGAGCATCGCAGGCACGTCCAGTTAGTCTTGGAACGACTACAGGAGAACCATCTTTACATTAAACTTGAAAAATGTGAGTTTGAACAAACCAGTATCCAATTTCTGGGATATATCATCTCCCCAGAAGGTCTGAGCATGGATCCCGGCAAAATCAATGCTGTAGTGGACTGGCCTGTTCCAAGAAATTTAAAAGACGTCCAGCGTTTCATAGGATTTGCAAATTTTTACCGAAAATTTATAAAGAACTTTTCACGGATCATACTACCAATTACTACACTAACAAAAAAGACCAAAGCATTTTTCTGGTCTCCGGAGGCACAGGAGGCTTTTGACAAATTGAAAACTCTTTTTACGTCTGCTCCATTGTTAGTACACCCAAATCCTGAATTGCCATTTACTGTCGAAGTGGACGCCTCGGACTCTGCAGTAGGAGCCATTCTGTCTCAGCGAGTTGGGGACAAAATGCAACTTCACCCATGTGCGTTTCTTTCCCACACCATGTCATCTGCAGAAAAGAACTACGACATCGGTAATAAAGAACTGTTAGCCATTAAAGTTGCCTTCTCCGAATGGAGACATCTTTTGGAAGGTGCCAATCACCCTGTGACTGTCCTCACGGACCACAAGAATCTTGAATTCCTCCGTACAGCAAAAAGATTGTCTGCAAGACAAGCACGATGGGCCTTATTTTTCTCAAGATTCAATTTTATAATTTCTTACCGGCCTGGTTCAAGAAATGGCAAGGCTGACGCCCTGTCCAGGATGTGTTCGGAACCTCAGGAGAGGTCTAGTAATGACGATACAATTCTAGGCCCTAAAAATTTTTTGGGAATATTGCACTCTAGAGGACTATGTAATAGAATTAAAGATGGATATCAAGAGGACTCTTTCCTTAACCATCCTTCGGAAGACGTCGATCTTTCATTCAAAGAGGGGTTTTGGATGCAGAAACACAAAATATATGTACCTGAATCTTCTCGCCTTGAAGTCCTCAAAAGTGTCCATGATTCTAAACTGGCAGGGCATCCTGGAGTTGCAAAAACACAAGACTTACTACTTCGTTTCTTTTGGTGGCCTAATTGTAGGAAGGACGTGAGGAAATATGTTTCAACCTGTTTAACATGCACACGAAACAAGACCCCACGATCGTCTCTTCTAGGACTCTTGCAACCACTTCCAGTTCCATCCAGGCCTTGGGGATCTATTTCCATGGATTTTATTGTGGAACTACCCCCTTCCAAACAGATGACCGTCATCCTTGTCATAGTGGACCGACTCACAAAAATGGCCCACTTTATTCCAACTGAAGGAATTCCTACTGCTGAAAAAACTGCAGAACTGATAATCAAAGAGGTATTCAGGTTACATGGAATTCCTGACAGCGTGGTGTCTGACAGAGGCGTTCAGTTTACGTCAAAATTTTGGAAGAGTTTCTGTACAGCCTTGGGAGTCACGGTGAATCTACCGCTTTCCATCCTCAGTCCAATGGCCAGACGGAGAGAACGAACCAGACTTTGGAGCAATACCTCCGTTGCTTCATTTCCTATCTTCAGGATGACTGGGTGGACTATTTACCAACAGCAGAGTTTGCCTACAACAACTTCATACATAGCGCTACATCTCAAACCCCATTTTTTGCTAATTATGGAGTACATCCAGTATTTATCCCTAATCTGCCAGTGAACACTCCCATTCCTGCTGTAAATGACAGGCTTGCAAAATTACAGGAATCCCAGAAGGAATTATCAGAGATATTACTCAAGACCCAGGAAGTATATAAGGAAGCAGCAGATAAACATCGGAGAGTGCCCCCTGCTCTTCAGGTTGGAGACAAAGTTTGGCTGTCCACTAAAAACCTTAAGACACATGTGCCATCCTCCAAATTGGGTCAGAAATTCATTGGACCTTTTCAAATTTCTGCAAAAATTAACCAGGTTGCTTTTAGTTTAAAACTTCCCAACAATCTAAAGATTCATCCAGTGTTTCACATATCCTTGCTCAAACCCTTCTGTGAAAACCCGTTTCCAGGAAGAATTCAGCCACCTCCTCCACCAGAAAGGATCCGTGGTGAAGAAGAATACATTGTGGATAAGATTCTGGACTCCCGAAAATTCAGAGGTAAACTGCAGTATCTGGTGCAGTGGAAGGGTTACGGACCAGAGGAAAATTCATGGGAACCAAGGGACAACGTCCATGCTCCTAGACTAACAAGAGCCTTTCATCAGAGGTACCCGGATAAGCCAGCTCCTGAGATGTCCAGAGGCCATCCTGGAAGGAGGGGAGTACTGTCAGGAGTCGAACCCAGTACCTCTTGTCTACTGGCCAGCAGCTCTACCATCTGAGCTATTCTGCTGGCTGCAAAGTTCCTTGCTGAACCCAGATACCATTGACTGTTCTTCCTGATTGGCTACACCTAGTGCTCTCTTGATTGGGCCTCTGATTGCCAATTACACACCCTATATAAACCTGGCCCTGTGGGTGTGTCATTGCGAGATTATTGAGCTCCAAGCCTTTAGTCAAGCGTTTCCTGCTGATCCATTGCTACAAACACTGCTCTCCTGTGAACCGACCTCGGCCTGCCTTCTGACTACGCTCTCCGCCTGATCCATTGCTACAAACACTGCTCTCCTGTGAACCGACCTCGGCCTGCCTTCTGACTACGCTCTCCGCCTGATCCATTGCTACAAACACTGCTCTCCTGTGTACCGACCTCCGGCTGCCACCTGACTACGTTATCTGCCTGCTCCTCTGTTACCGAACTGCCTTTCCTGTGTACCGACCTCCGGCTGCCAACTGACTACGTTATCCGCCTGATCCATTGCTACCAACACTGCTTTCCTGTGTACCGACCTCCGGCTGCCATCTGACTACGCTACCTGCCTCTGCTTCCCCTAGTGTTTGCAGTAACATCGGCTCCAACCCAGACGGGATCTTGACACAAGCTGGGGACTGGAGCTAAAGCTGAGCTCACCCCTAGTCCTGAGCACCAGACACCAGACCCCGGAGTCCGAGGCTGAGTGGGTAAACTAACTAGCAGTAGAATCCGGAGAGCAGAAGACAGCAGGTTATCTGTCATAACTACTGTATTTTGCAGACCATAAGTCGCACTTTTTTCCCCAAAAATTTTGGGGGAAAATGGGGGTGCGTCTTATAGTCGCAACATACCTAAAAATCCGGTGGCGGCGGTCCCAATTCATCCTCCCTGTGCGGTGATGGTGTCGGGGCAGCAGCGGGCCTCTGTGCAGCGTGGGGGCTCCGCCGGCGTTCCGTCCCAGCCGGAAAGCCCCCCGCAGCTGCGACGCGGTGGCCCCGCCGGTGGCGGTCCCAATTCATCCTCCCTGTGCGGTAGTGGTGTCGGGGCAGCAAGCGGGCCTCTGTGCAGCGTG
>JARQOD010011153.1:0-24570 GCA_033576555.1 Oophaga sylvatica
TTCACAACAGTACCCCCCCCTTGAGGAGGGGTCACCGAACCCTCACTTGAGCAACCAGGTCGGTCAGGATGAGTTCTATGATACGCACGGATGAGTCTCCTAGCATGGATGTCCGAAGCAAAACCCAAGAATTGTCTTCCTGACCATAACCTCTCCACTTAACCAAATACTGGAGTTTCCGTCTAGAAAAACGAGAATTCAATATTTTCTCAACCACAAACTCCATATTGCCCTCAACCAGAACAGGGTCAGGAGGCAAAGCAGTAGGAACCACTGGCTCAACAAACCTCTTCAACAAGGACTTGTGGAACACGTTATGGATCTTAAATGTCCCTGGAAGAAGCAAACGAAAAGAAACAGGATTAAGAATCTCCATGATCTTATAAGGTCCAATGAACCTAGGCTTAAATTTAGGAGATGCCACTCTCATAGGAATATTTCTTGAGGACAACCAGACCAAGTCCCCCACTTTAAACCGAGGACCATCAGTCCTATGCCGGTTAGCAAACCGCAGGGCCCTCTCCTGAGAGAGGGACAACCTCTCCACTACCTGGTCCCAAATCTGTTGCATACGCTCCACAACAGAGTCAACACCTGGACAGACAGAAGCCTCCGTCTGTCCTGAAGAAAATCGAGGGTGAAACCCAGAATTACAGAAAAATGGAGACATCAAAGTGGCAGAGCTAGCCCTATTATTAAGAGCAAACTCAGCCAAAGGCAAAAAAGAGACCCAGTCATCCTGATCAGCAGACACAAAGCATCTTAGATAAGTCTCCAATGTCTGGTTTGTTCTCTCAGTTTGACCATTGGTCTGAGGATGAAACGCCGAGGAGAAAGACAATTGAACACCAAGTTTAGAACAAAAGGTCCTCCAAAATCTGGAAACAAACTGGACTCCTCTGTCAGACACAATGTTCTCAGGAATGCTGTGTAAACGAACCACGTGCTGAAGGAACAAAGGCACCAATTCAGAGGAGGAAGGCAACTTAGGTAATGGCACAAGATGTATCATCTTGGAAAACCTATCACAAATCACCCAGATGACGGTCATTCTCTGAGAAACAGGGAGGTCGGAAATGAAATCCATAGAGATATGGGTCCATGGTCTCCTGGGCACAGGCAATGGCATCAACAAACCACTAGAGCGAGAGCAAGGCTTGGAGCGAGAGCAAGTCCCGCAGGACTGCACAAATTCCCTGACATCCGAGACAAGGTAGGCCACCAAAAGGACCGACTAACCAAGTCTCTGGTACCAAAAATTCCGGGATGCCCAGCCAACGCGGAACAATGAATCTCAGACATCACACTCTTTTTCCACTAGTCCGGGACAAACAATTTTCCAACAGGGCAGCGCTCGGGCCTATCCTCCTGACACCCCTCCAGAGCAAGTCTCAAATTGGGTGAGATGGCGGAAAGAACTACACCCTCTTTCAAAATAACAGAAGGATCAGATAACTCAGGAGAGTCCGCAAGGAAACTCCTCGAGAGGGCATCCGCCTTAACATTCTTAGTGCCAGGAAGAAAGTAAACCACAAAATTAAAACGTGTGAAAAACAAGGCCCACCTGGCCTGTCTAGGATTGAGTCGCTTGGCAGATTCGTGTTTGCAAGCTATAGCGCTACAGTGTGCTACCTTTTCTTCTTGTATGTATATGAGTTGGTGACTCTAGGTTTAGCACCTGTTCACACTGAATCTATGTTTGGATGTGCCGGTCAGTTTTTTGATATGTATTCATTTACCTTCTGCCTGAGCACTCCACCTGGTGGTCACAGGCTTTTTAATTACAACAGGTTCATCACCCCTCCACAGAGATGTAGATTTTAGTCTGAAGAGAGGATTCATATGTTCCCATGCAGACAGACTTTTCTAAGCGAGGATAGGCATTAGTTAGGACCTGATATACGAGAAGAGCCTTGACGTGGCTATCAGGCTCACATAATTTGGCCATCTTATGCGCTAAGACTTCTCAATTTTTCATATTTCTAAGGTAATGATGCAATTCATTTTTCATATTTTTCATATTTCGTGTTTGCAAGCTATAGCGCTACAGTGTGCTACCTTTTCTTCTTGTATTTATATGAGTTGGTGACTCTAGGTTTCGCACCTGTTCCCCTGAATCTATGTTTGGATGTGCCGGTCAGTTTTTTGATATGTATTCATTTACCTTCTGCCTGAGCACTCCACCTGGTGGTCACAGGCTTTTTAATTACAACAGGTTCATCACCCCTCCACAGAGATGTAGATTTTAGTCTGAAGAGAGGATTCATATGTTCCCATGCAGACAGACTTTTCTAAGCGAGGATAGGCATTAGTTAGGACCTGATATACGAGAAGAGCCTTGACGTGGCTATCAGGCTCACATAATTTGGCCATCTTATGCGCTAAGACTTCTCAATTTTTCATATTTCTAAGGTAATGATGCAATTCATTTTTCATATTTTTCATATTTGTGTTTGCAAGCTATAGCGCTACAGTGTGCTACCTTTTCTTCTTGTATGTATATGAGTTGGTGAATCTAGGTTTAGCACCTGTTCACACTGAATCTATGTTTGGATGTGCCGGTCAGTTTTTTGATATGTATTCATTTACCTTCTGCCTGAGCACTCACCTGGTGGTCACAGGCTTTTTAATTACAACAGGTTCATCACCCCTCCACAGAGATGTAGATTTTAGTCTGAAGAGAGGATTCATATGTTCCCATGCAGACAGACTTTTCTAAGCGAGGATAGGCATTAGTTAGGACCTGATATACGAGAAGAGCCTTGACGTGGCTATCAGGCTCACATAATTTGGCCATCTTATGCGCTAAGACTTCTCAATTTTTCATATTTCTAAGGTAATGATGCAATTCATTTTTCATATTTTTCATATTTCGTGTTTGCAAGCTATAGCGCTACAGTGTGCTACCTTTTCTTCTTGTATGTATATGAGTTGGTGACTCTAGGTTTAGCACCTGTTCACACTGAATCTAGGTTTGGATGTGCCGGTCAGTTTTTTGATATGTATTCATTTACCTTCTGCCTGAGCACTCCACCTGGTGGTCACAGGCTTTTTAATTACAACAGGTTCATCACCCCTCCACAGAGATGTAGATTTTAGTCTGAAGAGAGGATTCATATGTTCCCATGCAGACAGACTTTTCTAAGCGAGGATAGGCATTAGTTAGGACCTGATATACGAGAAGAGCCTTGACGTGGCTATCAGGCTCACATAATTTGGCCATCTTATGCGCTAAGACTTCTCAATTTTTCATATTTCTAAGGTAATGATGCAATTCATTTTTCATATTTTTCATATTTCGTGTTTGCAAGCTATAGCGCTACAGTGTGCTACCTTTTCTTCTTGTATGTATATGAGTTGGTGACTCTAGGTTTAGCACCTGTTCACACTGAATCTAGGTTTGGATGTGCCGGTCAGTTTTTTGATATGTCTAGGATTGAGTCGCTTGGCAGATTCCAGATAAACCAGATTTTATGGTCCGTAAGGACCACCACCTGATGTTTGGCTCCCTCCAGCCAATGTCTCCACTCTTCAAAAGCCCACTTCATGGCCAGTAACTCCCGATTACCCACGTCATAATTACGTTCAGTAGGAGAAAATTTTCGAGAGAAAAAGGCACAAGGGTTACTTTTAGAGGTCTCTGGATCTTTTTGGGACAAAACGGCACCTGCCCCAATTTCAGAGGCATCAACCTCCACCTGAAATGGCAGAGAAACATCAGGCTGCCGTAGAACAGGAGCAGAAGTGAATCTCTGCTTAAGTTCCTGAAATGCAGAGACTGCCTCAGGAGGCCAATTCACCACATCAGAACCCTTTCTGGTCAAATCAGTCAATGGTTTAACAATAACCGAGAAATTACCAATAAATTTACGATAAAAATTGGCAAAACCCAAAAATCTTTGAAGAGCCTTTAATGAAGTAGGTTGGACCCAATCACAGATGGCCTGAACCTTGACCGGGTCCATTTCAATAACAGATGGGGACAAAATGAATCCCAGAAATGAGATCCTCTGTACGCCAAAAAGACACTTTGATCCCTTCACATACAGAGCATTCTCTCTCAAAATCTGGAATACAGTTCGAACATGTTTCACATGAGAGTCCCAGTCATTAGAAAAAATCAAGATATCATCTAAATAAACAATCAGAAATTTATCCACAAAATCCTTGAAAATGTCATTCATGAAGGACTGGAAGACAGAAGGAGCATTAGTGAGCCCAAATGGCATCACAAGGTACTCAAAATGCCCCTCAGGGGTATTGAATGCCATCTTCCATTCATCCCCGTGCTTAATGCGAATAAGGTTATATGCCCCCCTGAGGTCAAGTTTGGTAAACCAAGTAGCGTTTTTCACCCTGGAAAACAGGTCAGAAATCAAAGGTAACGGGTATTGATATTTTACAGTAATATTGTTCAAAAGACGATAATCAATACACGGCCTTAATGAACCATCCTTTTTGGCCACAAAGAAAAAACCGGCACCTAAGGGTGAAGAGGATGGTCTGATATGACCCTTCTCCAATGATTCCTTGATATAAGACCGCATAGCGTCATGTTCAGGTACAGACAAGTTAAAAAGGCGACCTTTAGGGAATTTACTACCAGGCACTAATTCAATAGCGCAGTCATAGCTCCTATGGGGAGGCAAGGATGCAGATTTACTTTCGCTAAACACATCAGAAAAATCAATCAAAAAGTCAGGAACATCCTGAGCCTGGGGGGAGGCAGAAAAAACAGGAGTGTTGGTATTAACACATTGGCAGCCCCAACTGGTTACAGACACAGATTTCCAATCCAAAACAGGATTATGAGACTGCAACCAAGGGAAGCCCAGTACGATAATATCATGCAGATTATACAGAACCAAAAATTTACAGCACTCCTGATGATCAGGTTCAACCCTCATTATCACCTGAGTAGAGAACTGAGGTTTATTCTCAGCCAAAGGGGTAGAATCGATCCCCAGTAGGGGAATAGACTTCTGTAGGGGTATCAAGGGAAACCCACAACGTTTAGCAAAATCATAATCCATCAGGTTAATAGCTGCTCCAGAATCAACGAAAGCCTGAGCAGAAAATGAGGACAGAGAGCATATCAGAGTGACAGTTAATAAAAACTTAGTCTGAACACTACCCAAGACAACTGAGCGTGCAAAACGTCTTCCCCGCTTAGGGCATACTGAAATAGCATGAGAGGCATCACCACAGTAGAAACATAACCCATTGCGCTTTCGAAACTCATGACGCTGTGCCCCAGACACCACTCTATCACACTGCATGGGTTCAGAAGCAGGTTCACAAGGCAACACCATTCCACGCATACTTCTCCGCTCACGCAAACGTCTGTCAATTTGAATCGCTAATGACATAGAATCATTGAGACCAGAGGGGACAGAGAATCCCACCATAACATCCTTTACATTATCTGACAGACCCTTCCGAAAAAGGGCCGCCAAAGCGTCGTCATTCCACTTGGTCAGGACTGCCCACCTACGGAATCTCTGACAGTATAACTCAGCGTCATCAAGACCCTGATTCAATGCCAACAAGGCTCCTTCAGCTTGATCAGTGACACTAGGCTCATCGTACAATAACCCCAAAGCCTGAAAAAATGCATCAACATCACTCAAAACAGGATCCCCAGGTGTCAGGGAAAAAGCCCAATCCTGAGGATCGCCGCGCAGGAGAGAGACGACAATTTGAACCTGCTGCGCTGCGTTCCCTGAGGACTTAGATTTTAAGGCAAAAAACAATTTACAATTATTTTTGAAATTCTGAAACTTAGCTCGATCCCCTAAAAACAAATCTGGCATGGGAATCCTAGGTTCCACAACAGGCAACCTAGCAAGATAGGCAGCAATACTCCGAACCTCAGTGGCAAGCTGATCCACACGGCCAGACAACTGTGCAAACTCCATTGAGAGAAAAAAAAAATCCTCCCCAGCACCCAGAGATACAGAGGGAAAAAAATGCAACAAACAGAAAAATATCTCTGACAACTCTGACAACCTTTTTTCTTTCACAATATTTTTTCCCTTCTGTGAGTACCATACAATTTTCAATTTTTAGGCCGGTGATACTGTTATGTTTCGGTAGCTGAGGAGTGCAGGTAAAAAAGGCAATACACCAGAGAAGTTGGAATCTATGAGATTGCAGTACCCTGACTAACCACCACAACTAGAGGCAGCCGTGGAGCGTTCCTACGTTGGTCCTAGACGCCTCGTCACAGCCTGAGAAACTAACTACACCTAAAGATAGAAAGAGGAAAGCTATCTGCCCCGGAGCAGATCCCCAAAGAACATAGAAAGCCCCCAAACATGTAATGGCGGTTAGACAAGATGAAATACTGACACAGACAGAAAATAGTATGAGCAAACGTTGGGGCCCAAACTACCTAAATAGAAAAGGATAGGAAGGGCACTTACTGCAATCCCAAAAAACCCTGAAAAGCACCAACTCTACTAATTTCAAAATCACCTGAGATCACACGACTTCTACCACCTAAATTAGTTCTCTGGTGTAACAAAATCAAAACAGCAGCCACTGAAAAAACTGGAAAAAGCAAAAGTACAAACATCAGTGGCTGAACTAAACTGAGAGGGCAAAAGCCCCCGGAGGGGACCCTGAAGGCCCCCACAGAAGTGCAGGACAAAATGCAAAAATCAAGCACAAAAACAAAAAGAAGAAAATGTCTTATCTGTTAGCAGGAGATGCAGACACGACACAGCAGGCTACAAAGGAAACAGGACTCAAGGATTGAGACCAGAACAATTGATCACCGGCAACCCTGATGGGAAGGCGACTCCCTTATATAAGACCAGTCAGTAACACCTGATTCCCACTCCTCACAATCTTCACTGGACAGTCCAGTACCGCTTGTAACCACCAGAGGGAGCCTCTGCTCAGAACTCATTTCAAGTCCATTCACAACAGCTCAGGGCACAAAAACAAGCCCTCACACAGCACCATCTAAGTAAAATTATAAAAGTTATGGGTCACAGAAAATGGCAACACAAGTGAATTTTTTGAAGAATTTCTGGAATTTTCTCATCACTTAGATAAAAAAAACTATGTATGTTGACTATCACCGTAATTGTACTTACCTGGAGAATAATATTGGCAGGTGTGAGACAGTGAGTGAATATGTGATGAATGGGGTGTACATTTCACCTAGGTATAAGGGAAATGTGTGGCTTTGTAAACCTAGTGGTAGAGAAAGGTCACTACACCTCACATTCAGCACACACTTGCAGCACAAGCCTGAAACTACTCAGGTCTTAATTAGGAGACCAGAAGTAGGTGTCTGCAAACACAATCTGAGAGCTAGTTTAGCCTGGACACAGGAAGGTGTCTCGGCACAAGAAACAGTCTCCAAGAGTGTTAGAGCTGTCTTTAGCCTGGACACAGAGAGGTGTCCTGGCACAAGGAAGCAGTCTCCAAGAGTGTTAGAGCTGTCTTTAGCCTGGACACAGAGAGGTGTCCTGGCACAAGGAAGCAGTCTCCAAGAGTGTTTGAGCTATCTCAGTTTGGGTGCAGGAAGGACCCCGGACATAGGAGTAGTCTCAGTGCGAATCCGTGTGAAGAGCGGCTGAATAGGAGTGGATCTCTCTCAAGTCTGGTCATGGAAGGTGCCTTCAGACACAAGGAGGAGTATCTGTGAAGCTCCATACTGGTAACATATGTGATATGTGTTGTTTTGGGCACAGACTGGTAGAGTCTGGGTCCCGGATAGAGAGGGCCATCTATCTAAGTGTAATTAGAGGCTAGACAAGCCCAGGTTTTCTGTTTATGCTTTGTTTTAATCTGTTTGCTGTGGACTTTAATAAAGCTGGTTGCGGCCAGTTTTGCACCAGAACTGCTGTCTGAATGAACTGTTTTCATGCCATTCTGTCTACCCAGACAGCGATCCTAGAGCTAAACCCCCCGGAAATGTTACAATTGGTGGAGGATGCTGGGGCAGCGCAGGGCCTAGTACAGTTAGTGCTGGAGTGTGCGTGCGGCACAGTGGCGAGAGACAGCAATAAAGGTGAAGTCTGTTGAAATAGCAACAGAGAAAAAAAAAAAAAAGTGTGTCAGCAGAAACGTCTGTTTGGAGCAGTCTTAAAGAGACAGGAGCCCTAATAGACTTTGCAAAGAAAAAAAAAAAAAAGTGTGTCTGCACAGCAGAGCTGAATTTTTCTGTGGAAAAGACTGTAGAGTGTGTATGTCTTGAGTGAAGACTGCCGTTGTTGAGACAGAGAAGTCTGACAGCATGGAAGACGAGTGTGGATACAAGCATCTTGCTGTGACTCAGTGGGGTCACGAAGGCATCTTGCTGTGACTCAGTGGGGTCACGAAGGCATCTTGCTGCAACTCGGCGGGGTTGTGAAGATTGTCATCGCACTCAAATCCAGTTTGCTGTGGCTCGGCGGGGCCACGAAGATTTTTTCAAGGGAAAGCGGTGAAGTTCTGGTGTGAACAGTGCTCCGCGATGGCTGTGAACGGAGCAGCGAATGGGTCTGACAAGTCGGACCGCATATTTGAGAAATGTCTACTGGACATGCAACTGGACATGGTGCGGGAACCATGGGCACCGTATGGAATGGCGGCAGTGGACCATTCTATGGACTCTCCGGGGGTGCCAGTGTTGTCACAGAGTGCCCGGGGAGGTGGTAAGAGATGTTGTGAACTGAGTCCTAAGACTACTGCTGATTTTTTGTGTAAAAATTACCCTGCCGGTGTGGTTGTTAAAAAGGGGACGGAGTCTAAAAAAGGGGCGGATTTTCACAAGAGTGTAGAGTGTGGAAAAATGAAAATTGTTACTGGTGGTGGGCTGGGACCTCCTAAAAATGACAATGTGACCGTTGATAACGGGGTAGCTCCAGTAGAAGGGGGTGACGTCAAAGTGGGAGGTGACCTGTTAGTCCACAACACCATGGGGAGTGACAGACCCTGTAGCTGACTGGGACACTATGAAAGTAAAAAGTGAGTTCAGTCAGGAGAGGCTAGACGAGGGAAGAGAGTCCTCCTCTCGTCGTAGACGGCGCAAGGGCCACAGAAAGGTTGTGCCGGTAGTACTCGCTGAAAAAGAAAATGAAGAGAATGTAGTACTGTCTGCCTATGCTTCAAGTGTGGATTCTCCTTTAGAGGTAGAAGAGGAGAAGGCCAGTCATGGCCAAGAGCTGGAACATATTCGGCTGCAGTATCAGAGTGACATGCTGCAATTATGTGAAAACCTGGAGGACGTGTCCTCAGACCAGCGAGATCTAGAAGGAAGCAACGAGGAAGTTATCCTGTGGCAGAATATGTTCTTTGCCATTAAAGAGGACCGCCGCAAAATCAAGGAAGAGGTTTTGCAGTTGAAGCGTGAGAAGGAGGCGCTGCAGGATGGAGTTTCTGGAAGTGAACAAATCCTAGAACGACTGCGCGAACAGCTCAACCAGGAGCTGTGTGACTCCAAGAAGGAGTGTGATGAACGCAGTAGGGAACTGCAACAGATGAAGAAAGAGTATGTGGATCTCCTCAGGGTCAAAGAAAAACTAGAAGAGGATAAGATGGATGCAGAGCAAATGCGCCAGGTGGTTGAGACCACTCTGCAGGACACCCGTGATGAAAATGGTGATCTGCGCAGAAAGACCCTAGGTCTGGAAGCTCAGGTGAAGGAGCTACAGATGTCCTGTGATACTCTCCAGAAGGCGGAGATGCGCCTTAAGGAAAAGCTCAGACAGATGGAAGCTGAGCGGGAAAAGATGGATGAGTCCCTCAGAGAAGCTACAGACCAGGGCCAGGAGTTGGCCACTGGAGATGAGAGGTGTAACGCAGATACTTCCTCGAGTGCTGTGAGTTCGGATGATTCGGTGGATGTCGGAGCGGAGATCAAGGAGCTCAAGGAGTGGTTACAAGCCCACTGGACGCAAGAGAAGCTTCAGAGACGGGCAGCTGAGAGGCGAATGGCGGAACTAGAGGAAGAAGTTCTCGGGCTTAAAAGTCGCCTGATACAGTGTCACTCGGTGAACAAGGCCTCCTTGGAGAAAGAAAAGGGCAAACACGTTGCACTCGCTCCCTTTGGCCAGGAGAAGATAGACCTGAGGAGAGCTAAGAGTGTGGTAACGGAAGATAAATATGAAATGGAAGTGGTCCGGACGGAAATTCACGAAATTGTAGCTGTGAGTCAGCTCAGAAGAAGTGTAAAGGGGAAGAAGCTGAAAGTCAGTTGTCCCTGAACCCTGAGCTGATTGATCGTCTGAAAACCACTGGTGAGACCGAAACGTGTCGGTACAAGTGCCTCGTAGATGTACCCGAGGACTTGAGAGAAGAATGCACCCGTGAGTCTGTGCATGAAGCGTTTAGGAAGGCCGTGGGAGCCTGTAAGGTGTACTCGACCTCAGGAGCTAAACAGCTGGTGGTCTTGTCCACGACTGAAGTTACAGTGAAGAGGGTGGCAATCCTAAGTGACATGCACTGGCGATGTATTCGCACAAAGCGGTTTCTCCGGTTGAAGACAGAACAAACCGTTAGACAACTAAAGCTTATGAGAAAAGCTCACAGTCTACAGGAAGAGGTCATCCGGGTGCCTCATGTTCTGGTGAGAAAGCTGATCGGGAGAAATGGCCGAGCCATGCAGATAATGGTGAAGAAGTCTGGTGTGGTGAAAGTAAGCAGTCCACGTGATCGTCGGGACTGGATACCAGATGAAGACGGCATGGTGTCATTCTACGCTATAGGAACGGAAGAAAGTCTTGAATATGTGCGCATGCTGGTGGCGTACCGTGTGACCTACCTGCGAGAGGTAGAACAATTGAATCTCGCTAGACAGCGAGTAGATAGACAGCATCATCTGAGCAGCAGAAGATGGCAGCCGTCTAAGAATAGTGAGACCCGACAGAGAAAGGGCCCCCTAAATAACAGAACAGCTACGGCTGAAGTTAGGGACCTTACAAGATGTCCTGAGGGTAGTGGGCGTGGGTTTAGAGGTAGTGAGACCTCCAGTAACTCAGGTTTGAGAGGCCCATACAGACGACCCGATAGAGTACAGGACAGTACCGAGTCTAACCGGACCTTAGATACCCAGGCAAGACCTGACAAGGTTACGATTGACCACTGGGAGCGAAGGGGAGACCTGACAAGGTTACGTCCCAGAAAGGTGACTGGACGAAGTCTGTGACAATGACAGACGGTAGGTCCCTAAGGAATGAGCGAATGTCATTGACTAAGATTCCGGGGCTGAACAGAGCAAGGGACAAGTACATAGTCTCTGTGTGAACTGTGGGTTGAGGTTATTGGATATATTATGTGTTCAACCCACAAGCTTAAACTTATATGATAATGATGATAATGATCATAATGATGATGATGATAATGATGATGCTAATCATAATAGTGATGATACTGATAATGGTGATGACCGTGATAAAGATGAAATTCCTTTGCAGGTGATGTTGGGAGACGAGTATGGTGGTTCTCGGGAACCAAGTGTCCCTGACCTATATAGAAGTATAGTGCTGAGGCAGTGTTCGGAGTTCACTGTCTCTTTTGGGTTGTTGACCAGCCTCCGGTCTGGATGACCAGCCCTCCGGTCTGGAGAAGAGGGAGGGGATATGTGAGACAGTGAGTGAATATGTGATGAATGGGGTGTACATTTCACCTAGGTATAAGGGAAATGTGTGGCTTTGTAAACCTAGTGGTAGAGAAAGGTCACTACACCTCACATTCAGCACACACTTGCAGCACAAGCCTGAAACTACTCAGGTCTTAATTAGGAGACCAGAAGTAGGTGTCTGCAAACACAATCTGAGAGCTAGTTTAGCCTGGACACAGGAAGGTGTCTCGGCACAAGAAACAGTCTCCAAGAGTGTTAGAGCTGTCTTTAGCCTGGACACAGAGAGGTGTCCTGGCACAAGGAAGCAGTCTCCAAGAGTGTTAGAGCTGTCTTTAGCCTGGACACAGAGAGGTGTCCTGGCACAAGGAAGCAGTCTCCAAGAGTGTTTGAGCTATCTCAGTTTGGGTGCAGGAAGGACCCCGGACATAGGAGTAGTCTCAGTGCGAATCCGTGTGAAGAGCGGCTGAATAGGAGTGGATCTCTCTCAAGTCTGGTCATGGAAGGTGCCTTCAGACACAAGGAGGAGTATCTGTGAAGCTCCATACTGGTAACATATGTGATATGTGTTGTTTTGGGCACAGACTGGTAGAGTCTGGGTCCCGGATAGAGAGGGCCATCTATCTAAGTGTAATTAGAGGCTAGACAAGCCCAGGTTTTCTGTTTATGCTTTGTTTTAATCTGTTTGCTGTGGACTTTAATAAAGCTGGTTGCGGCCAGTTTTGCACCAGAACTGCTGTCTGAATGAACTGTTTTCATGCCATTCTGTCTACCCAGACAGCGATCCTAGAGCTAAACCCCCCGGAAATGTTACACAGGTCATTTTTATCATATAATGAACACTGTAAAAGCAAAGCCTAAAAACTATGGTAGAATAACGCTTTATTGGAATTTCAGTGCGCTTGGAATTTGTTTCCCGCTTTCCAATATGTCACACAATAAAATGGATGTTGACGTTCAAAAGTACAAATCAGGCCCTCCTATCTCTATATCGATGGAAAATTAAAATTTATGGTTCTTAGAACAAGGTAAGAAAAATGAAAGTGCAAAAAAATGGAAGAATTGCCCAGTCAGGAAGAGGTTAACCACTTTCTGCCATCTGACGTACTATTCCATCCATGTGACCTGGGACTTAATTCCCAAGGACGGAATAGTTCATCATACGCGATCAGCTGCGCTCACGGGGGGAGCGCGGCTGATCGCGGCCGGGTGTCAGCTGATTATCACAGCTGACACCCGGCACTAAGTGCCAGTAACGCTCCTGGCACGTTAACCCCCGGCACACTGCGATCAAACATCATCGCAGTGTTCCGGCGGCATAGGGAAGCATCGCACAGGGAGGGGGCTTCCTGAGTGCTTCCCTGAGACCCTCAGAGTAACGCGATATGATCGCATTGCTCAGAGGGCCTCCTCCCTGCAGGCCCCCAGATCCAAGATGGCCGCGGAGTCCTTCCGGGTCCTGCAGGGAGGTGGCTTATCAGTGCCTGCTAAGAGCTGACAGAGAGGTGTGTAAACTGTCAGATCAGCGATCTGACATTATATAGTAATGTCCCACACTGGGACAAAGTAAAAATGAAAAAAAATGAAATAAACATGTGTAAAAATAGTTAAAAAAAATCATAAATAAATAAATATATATATATATTTCCCCAATAAACACATTATTATTATATAAAAAAACAATCAAAGTACACATATTTAGTATTGCCGCGTCCGTAAAGACCCGACGTATAAAACTGTCTCACTAGTTAACCCCTTTAGTGAACCCCTTAAACCCCTTAACCACTTCACCCCCAAGGGTGGTTTGCACGTTAGTGACAGGGCCAATTTTTACAATTCTGACCACTGTCTCTTTATGAGGTTATAAATCAAGTACACTTCAACAGATCTTCACGATTCTGAGACTGTTTTCTCGTGACATATTGTACTTCACGTTAGTGGTAAAATTTCTTTGATTTAACTTGTTTTTATGTTTGAAAAAAACGCAAATATGGCAAAAATTTTGCAATTTTCAAACTATGAATTTTTATTCCCTTAAAACAGAGAAATATGTCACACAAAATAGTTAATAAATAACATTTCCCACATGTCTACTTTACATCAGCACAATTTTGGAACCAAAATTTTTTTTAAGGAAATTATAAGGGTTAAAAGTTGACCAGCGATTTCTCATTTTTACAACAAAATTTACAAAGCCATTTTTTTTAGGGACTACCTTACATTTGAAGTCACTTTGAAGGGTCTACATGGCAGAAAATACCCAAAAGTGACACTATTCTAAAAACTGCACCCCTCAAGGTACTCAAAACCACATTCAAGAAGTTTATTAACCCTTCAGGTGCTTCACAGGAGCTGAAGCAACGTGGAAAGAAAAAATGAACATTTAAATTTATAGTCACAAAAATGATCTTTTACAAACTTTTTTTTATTTTCAAAAGGGTAGAAGGAGAAAATGGACAGATAAAGTTGTTCTGAAATTTCTCCTGAGTACGCCAATACCCCATATGTGGGGGAAAACCACTGATTGGGCACACGGCAGAGCTTGAAAGGGAAGGAGCGCCGTTTGACTTTTTCAAACCAAAATTGGCTGGAATTGAGATTGGACGCCATGTTGCGTTTGGAGAGCCCCTGATGCGTTTAAAAACCATTGACACCAAGTGACACCATTTTGGAAACTAGACCCCCTAAGGAACTTATCTAGATCTGTTGTGAGCACGTTGAACCCCAAGTGTTTCACAAAAGTTTATAATGCCTGGGTGTGAAAAAAAAAAAAAAAACAATTTTCCACAAAAATGATTTTTTAGTCCCAAATTTTTGATTTTTCCCAAGGAAATTGGACCCCAAAAGTTGTTGTCCAATTTGTCCTGAGTACGCTGATACCCCATATGTGGGGGGGGAAACTGTTTGGGAGCATGACAGGGCTTAAAAAGGAAGTAATAACGTTTTGGAATGCAGACGTTGATGGGGGTCATGTTCTGTTTGCAGTGCCCCAGATGTGCCTAAACAGTGGAAACCCCGCACAAGTGACCCCATTTTGGAAACTAGACCCCCTAAGGAACTTATCTAGATCTGTGGTGAGCACTTTGAATCCCCAAGTGCTTCACACAAGTTTATAATGCCAGGGCATGAAAATAAAAAATCCTATCTTTTCCTGCAAAAATTATATTTTAGTCACCAATTTTTTATTTTCCCAAGGGTAATAGGAGAAATTGGACCACAAAAGTTGTTTTCCAATTCGTCCTGAGTACGTTGATACCCCATATGTGGGGGGGAATCACTGTTTGGGTGCACGGCAGAGCTCGGAATGGAAGGAGCACCATTTGACTTTTTCCAACCAAAATTGGCTGGAATTGAAATTGGACTCCATGTTGCATTTTGAGAGCCTCTGATGTGCCTAAACAGTGGAAAACCCCCACAAGTGACCCCATTTTGGAAACTAGACCCCTAAGGAACTTATCTAGATCTGTGGTGAGCAATTTGAACCCCAAGTGCTTCACACAAGTTTATAACGTAGAGCCGTAAAATGAAAAAATCACATTTTTTCCACAAAAATGATCTTTTCACCCCAATTTTTATTTTCCCAAGGGTAACAAGACCCCAAAAGTTGTTGTACAATTTGTACTGAGTACGCTGATACCCCATATGTGGGGGTAAACCACTGTTTGTGTGCATGGCAGAGCTCGGAAGGGAAGGAGCGCCGTTTGACTTTTTCAATGCAGAACTGGCTGGACGCCATGTCGTGTTTGGAGAGCTCCTGATGTGCCTAAACAGTGGAAAACCTCCACAATTGACCCCATTTTGGAAACTAGACCCCCTAAGGAACTTATCTAGATCTGTGGTGAGCAATTTGAACCCCCAAGTGCTTCACACAAGTTTATAACGTAGAGCTGTAAAATTAAAAAATCACATTTTTTCCACAAAAATGATCTTTTCACCCCAATTTTTATTTTCCAAGGTTAACAAGACCCCAAAAGTTGTTGTGCAATTTGTCCTGAGTACGCTGATACCCCATATGTGGGGGTAAACCACTGTTTGTGTGCATGGCAGAGCTCGGAAGGGAAGGAGCGCCGTTTGACTTTTTCAACGCAGAACTGGCTGGACGCCATGTCGTGTTTGGAGAGCTCCTGATGTGCCTAAACAGTGGAAACCCCCACAAATGACACCATTTTGGAAACTGGAGCCCTCAAGGAACTTATCTAGATGAGTGTAACGAATGGAAGCGGAGGCAGAGGTGGTGAAGTTCACATTCGTTTTTATTTTTAAATGTGGAACCTCTAGACCACGGTCCGGGGGGCTCCGAAGGGGGCGTAACTAGTGAGCCCCGGGTACCCGTAGTAAGGCCCCTCGAACAGGACCAGAATGGAATACCCGGAGGACACAGGTGCTACCTCCAGTTAGACCTCAGACACGTGGCAGCTGTCCCAGAGGGACCAAAAGGTTAACAGGTGTTTACAGAGTCCGTGGAGGGTTCTCGACAGAGAAGGGTAAGGTCCTGGTCCAGAATAGATGGTATCAGGCTGGCTTCAGTGACCTTGTCACGGTCCACGGGTACGGATGGCTGATGGCGGAACGGGATGACACTTGCGCCAGTAATAGCTGAGATTGTCCGGGTTAGCCAGATACGGGTTAGCAATGATCTGAGGAGACAAACAGTATCAGCGAAGCACAGAGAGTGCAAACGCAGCGCAGACAGATCAGGAACAGAACCGGATGTAGCAATGATAGAACACGTTGCTCCGGCACTCCCCTAATGGTGGAGTGACCAGATATAGTACTGAGTGTGCAGCCATTGGTTAATTAGCTATTCCAAAAAATGCACGCTGCCCCTTTAAGAGAGGCGGTGGGCGCGGCCTCGCGGCCTAAGCCGTCTATCAGGAGGCCTGCCAGCAGCGTGCCAGGAAGTGGAGGAGGACACAGGACGCCGTGGAGCAGATGGGACATGAGACCCCAGCCCACGCACAGACTGCTGCAGAGGAACAGGTGAGTGAGCCGAACAGAGTGCAGAGCCAGCGCTGGGACCGGGTGTAACAGTATCCCCCTCTTTACTCCCCCTCTTTTTCAAGCCTGCGTGAAATCTTTTAAGAAGAAGAGGAGCCTGGATGTTCTCCTCAGGCTCCCAAGACCTCTCCTCAGGACCAAAACCCCTCCAGTCCACCAGGTAATAGATCCTACCTCTTACTCTCTTAGAGGCCAAGATATGTTTTACCTCAAAAACATCATTCTCAGAGACCGGATCGGGAGTGGTACCCGGGTCCTTAAAGAAGGAACTCAACACTACTGGTTTGAGGAGAGAAACATGAAAGGAGTTAGGTACACGTAGAGAATTAGGCAATTTCAGCTTGTAAGAGACCGGGTTGATTTGTCTCAAGACTTCAAAGGGACCAATGAAACGAGGACCCAATTTGTACGATGGTAACTTCAGACGGATGTACTTGGAGGAGAGCCATACCTTGTCTCCTGGACGAAAGATGGGAGCCTCCAAACGTCTTTTGTCCGCATGCGTCTTCATACGTTGGGAAGCTTTCTCCAAAGCCGACCTGGTCTCACTCCAAATGTCCGAGAAATTTTTAGACAAGATATCGACTGCCGGAACATCAGATACTCCCGAAACAGGAAGAGGAATTCCAGGTTGCAGTCCAAACACAATCTGAAAGGGAGACTTTGCAGAAGATTCACTTACTTGATTGTTGTAGGAGAATTCCGCCCAGGGCAGTAATTCTACCCAGTCATTATGATGAGCGTTGACGAAGTGACGCAGGTATCCAGCCAGGATTTGATTGATCCTCTCCACTTGCCCATTAGACTGGGGATGATATGCAGAAGAAAAGTCTATTTCAATTTTTACCATTGTACAGAGTCCTCTCCAGAACTTAGAAGTGAACTGGATGCCCCTGTCGGACACGATGTGGAGAGGAAATCCATGTAGACGGAAGATGTGCTGAATGAAGTGAGTGGCCAGTTCTGGAGCAGACGGGAGACCAGATAGCGGAACGAAGTGAGCCATTTTAGAGAAGCGGTCCACCACAACCCATACCACTGAGCAGCCAGAAGAAATGGGAAGATCCGTGATGAAATCCATCGCAATGTGCTGCCAGGGAGCGGACGGAATCGGAAGAGGTAGAAGTCTGCCAGCTGGTAGATGTTTAAAAGTTTTGTTACGGGCACATGAAGGACAGGCTGAAACGAACTCCTGGATATCCTTGCCCATGGTAGGCCACCAGTAATAACGGGAGATGAGTTGCTGCGTCTTTTTCTGACCAGCATGGCCAGCCAACTTAGAGGAATGACCCCAGCGCAGAACACGGGTACGATCAGAAGCAGACACAAAAGTCTTCCCAGGAGGAAGCCGGGCCAGATCAGTGGAGGCAACAGAGACTAACTTAGAAGGTTCAATAATGTGCTGAGGTTCTTCCTCCAGTTCAGGGGGCAAGAAGGCTCTAGAGAGTGCGTCTGCCTTGATGTTTTTGTCAGCTGGACGAAAATGAAGTACAAAATTGAAACGGGCAAAAAATAATGCCCAACGGGCCTGACGGGGATTCAGTCTTAAAGCAGTTTGGAGATAGGCAAGGTTTTTATGGTCGGTGAATATGATTACCTGGTGATGAGCTCCTTCAAGAAGATGTCTCCATTCTTGCAGAGCCAATTTGATGGCCAACAGTTCGCGATCACCGACAGAGTAGTTCCTCTCTGCAGGAGAAAAAACCTTGGAGAAAAAACCACACGAGACCATCCGCCCGGTAGACGACTTCTGGGTCAGAACTGCACCTGCACCTATGGAAGAAGCGTCAACCTCAAGAAAAAATTGCTCACTTGAATTAGGACGATGGATTAGACCTACCCGGAGTTCCACCAACTCGGTTTGAAACTGGACGGGCTCGGTCAGCGGTTTGCCATCCACAGCGGACACCTGTAACGGATCAGGAAGACGCTGGACAGGTAAGCGGTAATGATCCACAAGCCGCCTGCTGGATGAAGTTCCTGCAGCTCCAGAATCCAGTAGACAATGTTCGGAAAATTTTATTGCCCCATAGGACACGGAGACTGAGCTGTGTAAAGAGGGAGAGGACTGTTCTCTACCTAGGTTGGCCCTCCTACCGGACCTAGGCACTGGAGTTTCCCGACTTTTTAGGACAGAGATGGATCAAATGTTCAGAACTACCGCAGTAGTAACAACTTCCCTCCTTGCGACGTGACTCCCGACGGCGGGTGGCCAAACTTACATGGTCCACCTCCATGGCCTCAGAGGAGGAAAGCGAGGTACCTGTTTTATACAAACTAGAGTCCAGGTGATAGGACCTTTTGTCCCGCTTGATCTCCATAGAACGCTCCTGAAAACGCAGGTCAATTCGGGTTGCCAAAGATATCAACTCCTCCAAGAGGGTAGGTCTGTCCCGTCCCGCCAGCTCATCCTTGATTCTTCCGGATAAGCCCTCCCAGAAGTTCGCAACCAGGGCCTCATTGTTCCACGATAATTCAGACGAGAGGGTGCAGAATTTAACAGCATACTGAGCTACCGTGAGAGTACCTTGGCGCAGGCGGAGCAGAGCTGAGGCAGTTGAAGTGGTGCGACCAGGTTCATCGAAAGTCCTGCGAAAAGCCTCTAGGAAAGATAGAAGATCGTTAACCAGCGGATCCCCTCTCTCCCATAGCGGGTTTATCCAGGCGAGGGCCTCTCCTCCCAGGTGTGACATGATGAAGCCCACCTTGGCTCGGTCAGAAGCAAACATATGCCCCAAGATTTCGAAGTGTAGAGTGCACTGATTGAGAAAACCCCGACACAGAGTAGGATCACCCTGGAAACGGGTAGGAGCCGCCAGACGGGGACCTTGACTTGTCATGGGAACTGGTACCTGAGTATTGATAGGAGAGTCAGGTGCAGACGAGGAACCCAAGGAATCCATGCGGGAAGACAAGCTGCGTAGATAAGTCGTGATCTTGTCCTGTTGAACTCCCAAACGGGTCACCTCCTGGTACAGATCCGTGGTCGGAGATTTCTGGGATCCAGCGGGTTCCATGGCCGGAGCAATCTGTAACGAATGGAAGCGGAGGCAGAGGTGGTGAAGTTCACATTCGTTTTTATTTTTAAATGTGGAACCTCTAGACCACGGTCCGGGGGGCTCCGAAGGGGGCGTAACTAGTGAGCCCGGGTACCCGTAGTAAGGCCCTCGAACAGGACCAGAATGGAATACCCGGAGGACACAGGTGCTACCTCCAGTTAGACCCCAGACACGTGGCAGCTGTCCCAGAGGGACCAAAAGGTTAACAGGTGTTTACAGAGTCCGTGGAGGGTTCTCGACAGAGAAGGGTAAGGTCCTGGTCCAGAATAGATGGTATCAGGCTGGCTTCAGTGACCTTGTCATGGTCCACGGGTACGGATGGCTGATGGCGGAACGGGATGACACTTGCGCCAGTAATAGCTGAGATTGTCCGGGTTAGCCAGATACGGGTTAGCAATGATCTGAGGAGACAAACAGTATCAGCGAAGCACAGAGACTGCAAACGCAGCGCAGACAGATCAGGAACAGAACCGGATGTAGCAATGATAGAACACGTTGCTCCGGCACTCCCCTAATGGTGGAGTGACCAGATATAGTACTGAGTGTGCAGCCATTGGTTAATTAGCTATTTCAAAAATGCACGCTGCCCCTTTAAGAGAGGCGGTGGGCGCGGCCTCGTGTCCTAAGCCGTCTATCAGGAGGCCTGCCAGCAGCGTGCCAGGAAGTGGAGGAGGACACAGGACGCCGTGGAGCAGATGGGACATGAGACCCCAGCCCACGCACAGACTGCTGCAGAGGAACAGGTGAGTGAGCCGAACAGAGTGCAGAGCCAGCGCTGGGACCGGGTGTAACAATGAGTGGTGAGAACTTTGAACCCCCAGGTGTTTCACTAAAGTTTATAACGACCGAGCATGAAAATAAAAAAATCATATTTTTTCCACAAACATGATCTTTTAGTCCCCAACTTTTCATTTTCCCAAGGGTAACAGGAGAAATTGGACCCCAAAAGTTGTTGTCCATTTTGTCCCGAGTACGCTGATACCCAATATGTGGGAGAAAACTACTGTATGGGCACACGTCAGGGCTCGGAAGGGAAGTAGTAACGTTTTGGATTGCAGACTTTGATGGAATGGTCTGCGGGCGTCATGTCGCATTTGGAGAGCCGCTGATGTGCCTAAACAGTGGAAATCCCCCACAAGTGACCCCATTTTGGAAAAAAGACCCCAGAAGGTACCTATCTAGATGTGTGGTGAGCACTTTGAACCCCGAAGTGCTTCACCGAAGATTATAACGTACAGCCATAAAAATAAAAAATCTTTTTTTTTTTTACAAAGATGATTTTTTCGCCCCCAATATTTTATTTTCACAAGGGTAACAGGAGAAATTGGACCCCAAAAATTGTTGTCCAATTTGCCCTGAGTACGCTGATACCCCATATGTGGGAGAAAACTACTGTATGAGCACACGTCTGGGCTCGGAAGGGAAGTAGTGACGTTTTGGATTGCAGACTTTGATGGAATGGTCTGCGGGCGTCATGTCGCATTTGGAGAGCCCCTGATGTGCCTAAACAGTGGAAACCCCCCACAAGCGACCCCTTTTTGGAAAATAGACCCCCAAGGAACTTATCTAGATGTGTGGTGAGTGCTATGAAGCCCCAAGTGCTTCACAGAAGTTTATAACGTACAGCCGTAAAAAACAAAAAAATCATTTTTTTTTTTTTACAAAAATGATATTTTCGCCCCCAATTTTTTATTTTCCAAGGGTAACAGAAGAAATTGGACCCCAAGAGTTATTGTGAAATTTGTCCTGAGTACGCTGATACCCCATATGTGGGGGTAAACTACTGTTTGGGCGCATGGCAGAGATCAGAAGTGAAGGAGCACCGTTTGACTTTTTCAACGCAGAATTGTCTGGAATTGAGATCAGACGCCATGTCACTTTTGGAGAGTCCCTGATGTGCCTAAACAGTGGAAACCCCCCAATTCTAATTCCAACCCTAACCCCAACACACCCCTAACCCTTGTCCCAACCCTAACCATAACCCTAACCACAAACCTAACCCTAACACACCCCTAACCATAATCCCAACCCTAACCCTAATCCTAATTTTAGCCCCAACAGTAACCCTAACTTTAGCCGCAACCCTAACCCTAAGGCCCCGTGCACACGTTGTTGATTTACTTGCGGATTTTTCCACGCGGATTTTGCTAAAACCGCAGGTAAAATGAACTGCGTTTTACCTGCGGTTTTAGCGCAGATTTACTGTGGTTTTGCCGCGTTTTTTTTGCGGATTTGCCTGCGGTTTTACACCTATAATGGAATAGGTGTAAAACCGCTGCGGAATCCGCACAAAGAATTGACATGCTGCGGTTTTAAAACTGCACCAAATCAGCGCAGAAAATTACACATCATGTGCACAGCTTTTTTTTTTCCCTTCACTAACATTGTACTGTACATAGCGTCCAGTTCTGCTGCAAATCCGCAGCGCCAAAACCGCTGCGGATCCGCAGCACAATCCGCAATGTGTGCACAGGGCCTAACCCTAATGGGAAAATGGAAATAAATACATTTTATTATTTTTCCCTAACTAAGAGGGTGATAAAGCGGGGTTTGATTTACTATTTATAGCGGGTTTTTATGATTGGCAGCTGTCACGCTAAAAGACGCTTTTAGTTGCAAAAAATAGTTTTTGCATCACCACATTTTGAGAGCTATAATTTTTGCATATTTTGGCCCACAGAGTCATGTGAGGTCTTATTGTTTGTGGTACGAGTTGACGTTTTTCTTGGTACCATTTTTGAGCACGTGACATTTTTTGATCGCTTTTTATTACGATTTTTGGGAGGTTAGAATGAACAAAAATCAGCAATTCATTAATTTCTTTTGAGGGGGGCGTTTATACCGTTCTGCGTGTGGTAAAATTGATAAAGCAGTTTTATTCTTCGAATAAGTTAGTACGATTACGGCGATACCTCATTTATATCATTTTTTTATGTTTTGGCGCTTTTATACAATAAAAACAATTTTATATAAAAAATAATTATTTTTGCATCGCTTTATTCTGCGAGCTATAACTTTTTTATTGTTTCGCTGATGATGCTATATGGTGGCTTATTTTTTGCGGGATAAGATGACGTTTTCAGCGGTACCATGTTTATTTATATCAGTCTTTTTGATCGCGTGTTATTCCACTTTTTGTTTGGCGGTATGATGATAAAGCATTGATTTTTTTAAATTTTTTTTAAGGGGTTCACTAAAGGGGTTAATTAGTGGGACAGTTCTATAGGGCGGGTCGTTGCGAACGTGGCAATACCAAATATGTGTACTTTTATTGTTTTGGTTTTTTTATTTACATGAAGAAATGAATTTATTGGGGAATTTTTTTTTTTTTCTGGAATTTTTTTTACACATGTTTATTTTTATTTTTTTTACTTTTTTACTTTGTCCCAGGGTGGGACATTACTGTATAATACCGGATCGCTGGTCTCACAGAGTGCACAGCATTCTGTGAGACCAGCGATCTCACAGGCAGTGCTGCAGGCTTCCTCAGCACCTGCTCTCAGCTGGCACTGTGGAAGCCGCCTCCCTGCAGGACCCGGCGGCCATCTTGGATCCTGGGCCTTGCAGTGAGGAAGGCCTCAGAACAGCGCAATCACATCGCGCTGTTCTGAGGGCCTCAGGGGAGCACGCAGGGAGCCCCTTCCCTGCGCGATGCTTCCCTGTGCCCCCGGTACACCGCAATCATGTTAATGTTAATGTGCCGGGAGCAGGCCGTGACTGCTCCTGACACATACTGCCGGGTGTCAGCTGTGATAATCAGCTGACACCAGGCTGCGATCAGCTGCGCTCCCCCGGGAGGGACGTACTATTCCATCCATGTGAATGAGGACCAGGGTCACATTGGCGGAATAGTACGTCGGATGGCATAAAGGGGTTAAAAAAAAAGGCAAACAAAAGCAATACTTTATCATCATACCATAGAACAAAAAGTGGAATAACACGCGATCAAAAAGACGGATGTAAATAAACATGGTACCACTGAAAACGTCATCTTGTCCCACAAAAAACAGCTGCTATACAGCATTATCAGCAAAAAAATAAAAAAGTTATAGCTCGCAGAATAAAACGTTGCAAAAATAATTATTTTTTATATATAATTGTTTTTATTGTATAAAAGAGCCACAACATAAAAAAAATATAAATGAGGTATCACTGTAATCGTACTAACCCGAAGAATAAAACTGCTTTATCAATTGTACCATACGCGGAACGGTATAAACGCCCCCCCCCAAAGAAATTCATGTATTGCTGGTTTTTGCTCATTCTGCCTCCAAAAAATCATAATAAAAAGCGATCAAAAAATGTCATGTGCCCAAAAATGGTACCAATAAAAATGTCAACTCGTCCCGCAAAAAATAAGACCTCACGTGACTCTGTGGGCCAAAATAAGAAAAAATTATAGCTCTCAAAATGTGGTGATGCAAAAACTATTTTTTGCAATAAAAAGCGTCTTTTAGCATGTGACAGCTGCCAAACATAAAAACCTGCTATAAATAGTAAATCAAACCCCTTTATCACCCCCTTAGTTAGGGAAAAATAATAAAATGTAAAAAATGCATTTATTTCCATTTTCCCATTAGGGTTAGAGTTAGGGTTGGGGCTAAAGTTAAGATTAGGATTAGGGTTGTGTTAGGGTTAGGTTTGTGGTTAGGGTTGGGATTAGGGTTAGGGGTGTGTTGGAGTTAGGGCTGGAGTTAGAATTGGGGGGCTTCCACTAATTAGGCACATCAGGAGCTCTCCAAACGTGACATGGTGTCTGAACTCAATTCAAGCCAATTCTGCATTGAAAAAGTCAAATGGTGCTCCTTCCCTTCTGAGCTCTGCCATGAGCCCAAACAGTAGTTTACCCCCACATATGGGGTATCAGCGTACTCAGGACAAATTGCACAATAACTCTTGGCATCCAATTTATACTGTTACCCTTCGGAAAAAAAAATT
>JARQOD010011154.1:0-24568 GCA_033576555.1 Oophaga sylvatica
GGTCTCCTGGAAAACTCAGAGCCCTGCCCCTGAAGCACCACACACATAGGCGAGTGATCCGACAGAGTTCTAGCCAAATAAGTTACCTCACCCACTAGACTTAGCATCGGACCATTCCCCAGGGCCAGATCAATCCTGTTATGTTACGGTAGCTGAGGAGTGCAGGTAAAAAAGGCAATACACCAGAGCAGTTGGAATCTATGAGATTGCAGTACCCTGACTAACCACCGCAACTAGAGGCAGCCGTGGAGCGTTCCTACGTTGGTCCTAGACGCCTCGTCACAGCCTGAGAAACTAACTACACCTAAAGATAGAAATAGGAAAGCTATCTGCCCCTGTAGCAGAACCCCAAAGATAATAGAAAGCCCCCAAACATGTAATGGCGGTTAGACAAGAGGAAATACTGACACAGAAAGAAAATAGTATGAGCAAACGCTGGGGCCCAAACTATCTAAATAGAAAAGGACAGGAAGGGTACTTACTGCAATCTCAAAAAACCCTGAAAAACACCAACTCTACTAATTTCAAAATCACCTGAGATCACACGACCTCTACCACCTAAATTAGTTCTCTGGTGTAACAAAAACAGCAGCCACTGAAAAAACTGGAAAAAGCAAAAGTACAAAACACAGTGGCTGGACTAAACTGAGAGGGCAAAAGCCCCCGGAGGGGACCCAGAAGGCCCCCACAGAAGTGCAGGACCAAATGCAAAAATATAGCAAAAACACAAAATAAGAAATTGTCTTATCTGATAGCAGGAGATGCAGACACGACACAGCAGGCTACAAGGGAAACTGGAAAGAAGGATTCAGACCAGAACAATTGATCACCGGCAACCCTGATGGGAAAATTACTCCCTTATATAAGACCAATCAGTAACACCTGATTCCCAGTCCTCACAATCCTCACTAGTACCGCTTGTAACCACCAGAGGGAGCCTCTGCTCAGAACTCATCTCAAACCCATTCACAACAGTACCCCCCCTTGAGGAGGGGTCACCGAACCCTCATTTGAGCAACCAGGTCGGTCAGGATGAGTTCTATGATACGCACGGATAAGTCTCCTAGCATGGATGTCCGAAGCAAACACCCAAGAATTGTCTTCCTGACCATAACCTCTCCATTTAACCAAATACTGGAGTCTTCGTCTAGAAAAACGAGAATCCAATATTTTCTCAACCACATACTCCAGATTGCCCTCAACCAAAACAGGGTCAGGAGGCACAGCAGCAGGAACCACTGGCTCAACAAACCTCTTCAACAAGGACTTGTGGAACACGTTATGGATCTTAAATGTCCCTGGAAGAAGCAAACGAAAAGAAACAGGATTAATAATCTCCATGATCTTATAAGGTCCAATGAACCTAGGCTTAAATTTAGGAGATGCTACTCTCATAGGAATATTCTTTGAGGACAACCAGACCAAGTCCCCCACTTTAAACCGAGGACCATCAGTCCTATGCCGGTTAGCAAACCGCTGGGCCTTCTCCTGAGAGAGGGACAACCTCTCCACTACCTGGTCCCAAATCTGCTGCATACGCTCAACAACAGAGTCAACACCTGGACAGACAGAAGCCTCCGTCTGTCCTGAAGAAAATCGAGGGTGAAACCCAGAATTACAGAAAAACGGAGACATCAAAGTGGCAGAGCTAGCCCTATTATTAAGAGCAAACTCAGCCAAAGGCAAAAAAGAGACCCAGTCATCCTGATCAGCAGACACAAAGCATCTTAGATAAGTCTCCAATGTCTGGTTTGTTCTCTCAGTTTGACCATTGGTCTGAGGATGAAATGCCGAGGAGAAAGACAATTGAACACCCAGTTTAGAACAAAAAGTCCTCCAAAATCTGGAAACAAACTGGACTCCTCTGTCAGACACAATGTTCTCAGGAATGCCGTGTAAACGAACCACGTGCTGAAGGAACAACGGCACCAATTCAGAGGAGGAAGGCAACTTAGGTAATGGCACAAGATGTATCATTTTGGAAAACCTATCACAAATTACCCAGATGGTGGTCATTCTCTGAGAAACAGGAAGATCGGAAATGAAATCCATAGAGATATGGGTCCATGGTCTCTTGGGCACAGGCAATGGCATCAACAAACCACTAGAGCGAGAGCAAGGCTTGGAGCGAGAGCAAGTCCCGCAGGACTGCACAAATTCCCTGACATCGCGAGACAAGGTAGGCCACCAAAAGGACCGACTAACCAAGTCTCTGGTACCAAAAATTCCGGGATGCCCAGCCAATGCGGAACAATGAATCTCAGACATCACACTCTTTTTCCATTGGTCCGGGACAAACAATTTTCCAACAGGGCAGCGCTCGGGCCTATCCTCCTGACACCCCTCCAGAGCAAGTCTCAAATTGGGCGAGATGGCGGAAAGAACTACACCCTCCTTCAAAATAACAGAGGGATCAGATAGCTCAGGAGAGTCCGCAAGGAAACTCCTCGAGAGGGCATCCGCCTTAACATTCTTAGTGCCAGGAAGAAAGGAAACCACAAAATTAAAACGTGTGAAAAACAAGGCCCACCTGGCCTGTCTAGGATTGAGTCGCTTGGCAGATTCCAGATAGACCAGATTCTTATGGTCCGTAAGGACCACCACCTGATGTTTGGCTCCCTCCAGCCAATGTCTCCACTCTTCAAAGCCCACTTCATGGCCAATAACTCCCGATTACCCACGTCATAATTACGTTCAGTAGGAGAAAATTTTCGAGAGAAAAAGGCACAAGGGTTACTTTTAGAGGTCTCTGGATCTTTTTGGGACAAAACGGCACCTGCCCCAATTTCAGAGGCATCAACCTCCACCTGAAATGGCAGAGAAACATCAGGCTGCCGTAGAACAGGAGCAGAAGTGAATCTCTGCTTAAGTTCCTGAAACGCAGCAACTGCCTCAGGAGGCCAATTCACCACATCAGAACCCTTTCTGGTCAAATCAGTTAATGGTTTAACAATAACCGAGAAATTACCAATAAATTTACGATAAAAATTGGCAAAACCCAAAAATCTCTGAAGAGCCTTTAATGAAGTAGGTTGGACCCAATCACAGATGGCCTGAACCTTGACCGGGTCCATTTCAATAACAGATGGGGACAAAATGAATCCCAGAAATGAGATCCTCTGTACGCCAAAAAGACACTTTGATCCCTTCACATACAGAGCATTCTCTCTCAAAATCTGGAATACAGTTCGAACATGCTTCACATGAGAGTCCCAGTCATTAGAAAAAATCAAGATATCATCCAAATAAACAATCAGAAACTTGTCCACAAAATCCCTGAAAATGTCATTCATGAAGGACTGGAAGACGGAAGGAGCATTAGTGAGCCCAAAGGGCATCACAAGGTACTCAAAATGCCCTTCAGGGGTGTTAAATGCCGTCTTCCATTCATCCCCGTGCTTAATGCGAATAAGGTTATACGCCCCCCTGAGGTCAAGCTTGGTAAACCAAGTAGCGTTTTTCACCCTGGAAAACAGGTCAGAAATCAAGGGTAACGGGTATTGATATTTCACAGTAATATTGTTCAAGAGACGATAATCAATACACGGCCTTAATGAACCATCTTTTTTGGCCACAAAGAAAAAACCGGCACCTAAGGGTGAAGAGGATGGTCTGATATGACCCTTCTCCAATGATTCCTTGATATAAGACCGCATAGCGTCATGTTCAGGTACAGACAAGTTAAAAAGGCGACCTTTAGGGAATTTACTACCCGGCACTAATTCAATAGCGCAGTCATAGCTCCTATGGGGAGGCAAGGATGCAGATTTACTTTCGCTAAACACATCAGAAAAATCAAACAAAAAGTCAGGAACATCCTGAGCCTGGGGGGAGGCAGAAAAAACAGGAGTGTTGGTATTAACACATTGGCAGCCCCAACTGGTTACAGACACAGATTTCCAATCCAAAACAGGATTATGAGACTGTAACCAAGGGAAACCCAGCACGATAATGTCATGCAGATTATATAGAACCAAAAATTTGCAGCACTCCTGGTGATCAGGCTCAACCCTCATTATCACCTGAGTAGAAAACTGGGGTTTATTCTCAGCCAAAGGGGTAGAATCGATCCCCAGTAGGGGAATAGACTTCTGTAGGGGTATCAAGGGAAACCCACAACGTTTAGCAAAATCATAATCCATCAGGTTAATAGCTGCTCCAGAATCAACGAAAGCCTGAGCAGAAAATGAGGACAGAGAGCATATCAGAGTGACAGTTAATAAAAACTTAGTCTGAACACTACCCAAGACAACTGAGCGTGCAAAATGTCTTCCCCGCTTAGGGCAGACTGAAATAGCATGAGAGGCATCACCACAGTAGAAACATAACCCATTGCGTTTTCGAAACTCATGACGCTGTGCCCCAGACACCACTCCATCACACTGCATGGGCTCAGCAGCTGGCTCACAAGGCAACACCACTCCACGCATACTTCTCCGCTCACGCAAACGTCTGTCAATTTGAATCGCTAATGACATAGAATCATTGAGACCAGAGGGGACAGGGAATCCCACCATAACATCCTTTACATTATCCGACAGACCCTTCCGGAAAAGGGCAGACAAAGCGTCGTCATTCCACTTGGTCAGGACTGCCCACCTACGGAATCTCTGACAGTATAACTCAGCGTCATCAAGCCCCTGATTTAATGCCAACAAGGCTTTTTCAGCTTGATCAGTGACATTAGGCTCATCGTACAATAACCCCAAAGCCTGAAAAAATGCATCAACATCACTCAAAACAGGATCCCCAGGTGTCAGGGAAAAAGCCCAATCCTGAGGATCGCCGCGCAGGAGAGAGATGATAATTTGAACCTGCTGCGCTGCGTTTCCTGAGGACTTAGATTTTAAGGCAAGAAACAATTTACAATTATTTTTGAAATTCTGAAACTTAGCTCGATCCCCTAAAAACAAATCTGGCATGGGGATCCTAGGTTCCACAACAGGCAACCTAGCAAGATATGCAGCAATACTCTGAACCTCAGTGGCAAGCTGATCCACACGGCCAGACAACTGTGCAAACTCCATTGAGAGAAAAGATCCTCCCCAGCACCCAGAGATACAGAGGGAAAAAAAAAATGCAACAAACAGAAAAATATCTCTGACAACTTTTCTTCCTTCAAAATATTTTTTCCCTTCTGTGAGTACCATACAATTTTAAGGCCGGTGATACTGTTATGTTTCGGTAGCTGAGGAGTGCAGGTAAAAAAGGAAATACACCAGAGCAGTTGGAATCTATGAGATTGCAGTACCCTGACTAACCACCACAACTAGAGGCAGCCGTGGAGCGTTCCTACGTTGGTCCTAGACGCCTCGTCACAGCCTGAGAAACTAACTACACCTAAAGATAGAAATAGGAAAGCTATCTGCCCCGTAGCAGAACCCCAAAGATAATAGAAAGCCCCCAAACATGTAATGGCGGTTAGACAAGAGGAAATACTGACACAGAAAGAAAATAGTATGAGCAAACGCTGGGGCCCAAACTATCTAAATAGAAAAGGACAGGAAGGGTACTTACTGCAATCTCAAAAAACCCTGAAAAACACCAACTCTACTAATTTCAAAATCACCTGAGATCACACGACCTCTACCACCTAAATTAGTTCTCTGGTGTAACAAAAACAGCAGCCACTGAAAAAACTGGAAAAAGCAAAAGTACAAAACACAGTGGCTGGACTAAACTGAGAGGGCAAAAGCCCCCGGAGGGGACCCAGAAGGCCCCCACAGAAGTGCAGGACCAAATGCAAAAATATAGCAAAAACACAAAATAAGAAATTGTCTTATCTGATAGCAGGAGATGCAGACACGACACAGCAGGCTACAAGGGAAACTGGAAAGAAGGATTCAGACCAGAACAATTGATCACCGGCAACCCTGATGGGAAAATTACTCCCTTATATAAGACCAATCAGTAACACCTGATTCCCAGTCCTCACAATCCTCACTAGTACCGCTTGTAACCACCAGAGGGAGCCTCTGCTCAGAACTCATCTCAAACCCATTCACAACACAATCCTGGACAGCGAGGCAGAGGCGGGAGAGAAGCAGGAGTACTTATAAATTCCGGGGTGATGGGTTCTCCATATGTCTATTAGTGCAGTCTCCTTCAGAACCGCCCCAAAGGGGGTGCAATTACCACCCAGTCTCAGTGCCTCCCGACCACCTCTGTCGCAATGGGCATCAGGAACATTGTTGAAGTCACCAATTATCAGAAAGGGAACCCCAGGGAAATCGCCCACTACCTCCATGACCTTGTGCAGCACTTTCCCACAATACGGCGGAGGGATATATATCGAGATCAGTAGCATCAGTATACCAGACAATTTACATAGCAAGCATACAAACCGTCCCAGCGGGTCTATAATCACTTTACACTGTTCAAAAGGTATACCTGTGCGAACAAGAACACTGACCCCCCGTGAGTATGTGGAATATGTTGCATGATACCCCGCCTGCGGCCATCTTTTTTTAAGAAGATGCGTTCTACTCTTTATCAAGTGGGTTTCTTGCAAGCATATGACTGCAGGTTTGGCATCAAGCAAGAAAGTAAACATTGCCTGTCTTTTTACTCCGGACGCCAACCCTCTAACGTTCCAACTTATTATTTTTATTTTATCCGCCATTACCCTTCAATCCCAAATACCGTGTCATCCATTTCCTCATTTGTGAATTAGTAAGGCTGTCTCCACTCGAACCTGTGTGACATAGACAACAGTTTAACATTCCCCCTCCCTCCCCACCCTCCACCCCCCCTCACACAATAACCCAACTTCACCCAACTCAAGCTTTCCATCTCCTCCAGGTGTCACGGAGGAGAGGGCGTACTTTATCCGATTCAGAGTATCCACTTCACCGAAGCAAACCCGCTTTACTCCCCAAACTCTGGGAGTAGCATATGGCTAGTGATTGCAGCCAAACAATACTCAACAATTAACCATAAAACATTCACATTTAGCTTTCTGTTAAATACATTTAACATGTCCAGAACACATGAACTAGAAAAAGGTAGGAAAATTTCTCCCTCCCCTCCAATGCACAGCAAGATTATTTCCCAAAATGAGGGAGGGTCTTCCTCCTGAGAAAAAGGTATTCAGGAGGGAAGAGCGGATATATGTAAGATCCGGTCCCTATTAAAGGACAAGACCCGTCCCGATTAAAGGACAAGTCAGCTCAGTCAGCCAGCGGAGTCTTTAGAATTTGCCTTGCGGAGACGCGTCTCGTTGCTGTCCATCCAGTTAAGGGCCTCCTTTGCATCCGGGAAGAAATGGACAGTGTCCCCGTCTACCACTCTCAGTTTAGCCGGATATATCATTGAGTACGGCACACCCAGGGCTCTCAACCTCTTCTTAATGTCAACGAATTTGGCCCTCTGCTTTTGAACCTCCATAGAGAAGTCCGGGTAAATGGAAATCCTGGAGCCGTTGATTTTCAGGTCCGGATGATTCTTGGAAAAGCGAAGAATAGCATCCCTTTCCCGATAATGCAGAACCTTGACAAGCACTTGTCTTGGAGGACGGCCAGGGGGGAGGGGGAATGCGGGGACACGGTGAGCTCTTTCCACGGCATATAAACGGGACAGGTTGTTTTGGCCAATAGTGTTCAACAGCCACTGTTCAAAGAACTCGGTGGGTGCAGAGCCTTCCGTTTTTTCCGGCGCCCCAATAATCCGCACATTGTTACGTCTTGACCTATTCTCTAGGTCATCAGTCTTTGCCTGCACAGCTGACATTGCAGTGGCCATACGCTGATGCTGCTTGTCAGATTTTGCAATAGTATCTTCCACAGTGCTAATACGTTTCTCAGCTTCCCCCATCCTTTCCTTAATGACATGCATGGAGTGCTGTAACTTAGACATGCTGGCCTGCAGGACCCCAAGCTGTGCTGCCACCTCAGTAATAGTAGTGTGAGAGTGCATTGCCAGCTTGAACAAGTCTTTTAATGTGGGCTCCTCTGGGATCACCATCCCCCCCATTTGCCGCTTACATTCCTCCATCTCACCTCTCTCCCATTTCATAGTTCCTTGGTCTTCCTCCCGGCTTTCACAGTTACTCTCCTCACCATCCTCCACACCAGATTCCTCTGGCTCCTCTGCACTCCCTGCAGGCCCCCTCTGACCTCTACCTGCACTTGCCGGACACTGCTTATCTTCCTCCAGCCTGGCGAACCTCCGCAGTTTAGACACTGCATCTGACCTGCTGGGGATTCCCCCATCTTCCTCCGGGCCCGCCATCAATACATCTTCTCCACCGGCGCCATCTTGTGCCTTCTTCTCCGACTCGCCTGCTGGCCTTTTGCCTCCTTTCTTCCCAGCCATTTGCTTGTGCACTCCTGATTTACAGAGCCTGTGGTCAGGGTCAACACCCTCTCCAAGGAATGTGAATTTAACAGCTAAATAGTGGCTGCAATCTATCAAACTGTCATATATCCAGCGGGAGCTCCTGCTGCACGCGTCTGATCACATCTCCCTCAGGCCACGCCCCCATCAATTTTTTTTTCTTTTTTTTTGATAGATCAGAGCGAAGAACGGGGTGCTGGCTTTGGTGAGGTTGCTTTACTACTTCTTGATTTTTGGCCTTGAGCTTTGGGTGCCTCCATATGTAACCCGTGCAGTCTGGTATATGCGCCTGGTAGGTTCTTCACTGGATAAGACTTATGCAAAATCAGTTGCAGAAAATCTTTACTCCAGTCCTCTTGGAGTCGGTAGAGACTTTGCAGTATTGACCGGTGTCCGTCTTCTAGATGCCAGTAACGGGCTCAAGAAGAGCTCCAGCGGAAAGAAGGGAGGCTCCCTAGGGTGTCCAATGTGGACAGGGAAACGGTATCCTGAGGCCTTAGGTATTCCGGGGGACAGCCGCCTGTTTGTCTCTGGACAGATGAAGGTCACCGGTCACAGACCCCTGGTGTTCCCTATAATACAGGACTCCTCCTGTGTGGAGGAGAACAGACTAAATATTGTTCCTGTGTGTGCATCTTGTCTCATAACTTCTGTTTCATGGTGTTCGACAGTGACCACTGCAGGGTGGAGAAGTTTCACATTTCGGTTCACACCCTTGAATTTCTATTGGTCACATCTTTTGGCGGGAAGTTTTTTTGTGACAGTATTTAAACTGGAGCTGTGCATTAATAAACCATAAATCCTGCTTAAGACACCACTAAGGTTGTGCTGTATCTTCTCAAGCGCTGGTAAGACATCCTATTATTTGGAGTTCAAAAGGCATAAAAGAGAGTTGATTCCACTCACAGAAATTTGGCTCCTGAACAGAGACCAGATTTTTTTCTAAAGCGTCTTTTTTTTTATTTTGTAGTTTTCTGATCGCTCTTTTTGACCTTCACCAGTTTTCTTTAGCATTTTCCATTGTTTCTTTGGCATCTTTTTCCAGGCGATTTGTGGACGTTTTTATTTTTTTTTAAATCCATTCAACAATGAAGAAACCATTAAAAGTTTTTCAAGCAACAAGCTCAAAAGAAAAAGACGCCGGGCGGTTTCCAGGCATCATTTCAGCCTTCCCATTGACCTGTATTGTAAAGTCCTAAAATTACCAAAACTACAATAATGTGGTTGCATATGTGTGAACACACACTTATAATCGGACTGTGGTTGTGCTCAGAATCAGCCGATCACATTTCCCCCATGTTACATAGTAGTCAGTGTACCACTGCTGTTATTTACAGTGATTCTGATTAACCCCGGAGACAGTTCTGTTCTAGAAGAGTTTTACTGACATTTTCTGGTCTGTAAATGTGAAGAACGGCACACGGACAGGCCCGGGGAATCACGGTTTATGATCCCACCACTGCCACCAATGTGATGAATAATCTGCAGGGATTTATATTTATCCCACTTTCCAGTTCCGCTTAGGAACTTGCAGCTCTCTGGCGCCCTCCTTACCCTCAGGTCAGTCAGGGAACTGCACCTAAGATAATTAGTCGCCGGACGGGCCTGCTTGGACGTGTACTGGCTGTTGGGCAAGCTGCAGTGAAGGGATTATAACTACTCCAAGCCGCAGCCAGGCAATACACTTATAAAACCCGCTCCGTCACTGCCAGCTATACCCACAGCCCCGCACACACATGCTGCCACCAGCCTCTGCATCTAGAATGTGGGAGAGGCCACTCCAATTTAGTAGCGTAGTATACTTCAGGCACGTGCAAATTTGTTATAGAGCATGGAGACAAATTAGTAATTTTATATTTTTACTCCAAAAGATAGGTAGTGTTTACAAAAGATTTAAGAAGGTTTTACAAAGTGAGACAATTAAAAAAAATATGTGCAAGCAATTAAAATAAAACGGTTAAAGAAGAAACATTCACATGGCACTTAGAACATTCCGGCAAACCAGGATAGGCGGAGGAGCCACACGTCGTAATTCATTTGAGATCCATCTGACACGGCATCCCAGGCTAGAATGAACAGGGGGGCTCAGTTGCAGACTTATACATCTGGGCTTGTGACCTCACTAAAGGGGCTGGTTTACTGGTCACCTCCCCTAGCTCAAAGCTGCAGATTTGGTTCTGGAAACTTACAACGATCATAACTTGCAGAGGGTACCTCATATAGAAACGCACATAGTACCATCTTTTCCAGCTTGTCGCTGGCATTCATCCACCACCAAATATGGAGTACCTATTTCACACAGTTTAGGAGGAATCCGTTTCTCGGATTCTGTTGGGGCTAGAACCGGGAAAAACACAGGCTAAATATCCCCGTTGAAGAACGTCTCGGGCATGTAGTTTTTATTTTTCTATCACAATCTCACATTGCATTACGTCCGAATGAATTCCCATTATTGTCTATCAGAGGAAAAAGCACATGTTGGACACAAAGCGGACCCCTGCGGTGAGGAGGGAAAATCACACACTGGCATCTCAGGTTACACTGTGTGTGCAAGCTGGGATGGAGGAACAAGGGGGGTGAGTGGCTGCAGTCTGTGAGTAAGCAGAAATTTGCAGGCTGAAGGGGGAAGGAGGGGGGTCACTTGGCTCTGTGCTGCTAGGAGTCCTTCTAGAGTATAGAGGACGGAAGATTCTGGAATAACTTCACATTATCGTTACACCTCACCCTTTTAGAGGGCGCTAAGGACGCATGACCTTTCGGTAATCCGCCATGTGCACCTCAGCGTTTTCGCCCCGGCGGGACAGCCCATCAGCATTTCCATGTTCGCTGCCTTTTTTGTGTTGTACAGTAAAGTCGTACTGCTGGAGGGCAAAGCGTAACAACCTTCCGTTGGTACCGGACACTGTATGCAGCTAACTTAGAGGGTTGTGGTCGGTTACCACCGTGAAGGTGCTCCCGTACAGGTAGGGCTGCAAACGTTGCAGTGCCCAGACCATGGCCAGGCACTCCTTCTCGATGGTGGAGTATGCCACTTCCCTCGGCAGAAGTTTCCGGCTCAGGTACAACACGGGGTGCTCCTGTATCCCCGAGTCGACCTGGCTGAGTACAGCACCGAGGCCAAATTCGCTGGCGTCATTCTGTACCAGGAATGTCCGACTGCTCTCAACACTGGAGAGCTGCATGGCTGTTTTCAAAGATCGGAATGCCGCCTCACAGCCATCTGTCCAATTGACTGTTTGGGGTAGATTCCGCTTGGTGAGGTCCGTCAAGGATTTTGCAAGGGTGCTATAGTCCTGTACGAACCGCCTATAGTACCCTGCAGTGCCCAAGAAGGACATCACCTGTTTTTTGGTCCTGGGGGTGGGCCAGAACACGATCGTGTCCACTTGCTCTGGACTCATGGAACCCCCGCCTACCGGTGCCCAGGTAGTGGACCTTGCTTATGCCCATCTGGCACTTTCCCGGCTTATGGTCAGACCTGCCTGGTGAATACGCTTGAGCACCTCCTGGAGATGCTGAAGGGAACTGAAGATGGCAATGTTGTCCAGGTACGCCACGGTGTACTTCTCCAGTCCCTCAAGCAGGTGGTTGACCATCCGCTGGAAAGTGGCAGGGGCATTTTTCATGCCGAAGGGCATGACCGTGGACTCGTACAGTCCAAAAGTGGTGATAAAGGCGGATCTCTCCTGCGCCGCAGGGCTCAGGGGAATCTGCCAGTATCCCCGACTCAAATCCATGATAGATATGTACTTGGCGTTTGCCAACTGCTCAAGCAGATCCTCAATGCGTGGCATCAGGTGTGCATCAGAGGTTGTGATGGCGTTGAGCCCCCTGTAGTCCACGCAGAACCAGGTGGTCTGATCTTTTTAGTCACGAGAACTACAGGTGAGGCCCACGTGCTTTTGGACCGCTGAATCACCCCCAGCTGCAACATCTCATTAATCTCTTGGCGCATAACCTGCTGAACCTCCTCAGAGATCCGATAAGGTGTTCGCCATAGTGGGACATGATTCCCGGTGTCCACCTCGTGAACCGCTAACTTTGTCCGTCCGGGTCGGTTGGAGAACACGGCCCAGAGGGGTTCCAGGGTGGCCAGCAACTGCGACCACTGGGGTACGGTTAGTGAGGCACTTACCTCCATGTCCTCAATGGACCCATTGGCCTTGGCTTGGGCCAGCACGTCCAGGAGGAGGTCTTCCTCCCTGTCCTCGGGCAGGTTGCAGACCGGTAGGACACAGGCTTCACGTTCGTGATGAGCTTTCATCACGTTGATGTGAAAGGCCTTGCGCCTACCCGAGTATGGTCAAGCGTGACCACGTAGCTGACTGGGGTGAGCTGTTATAATGTCAGAATAACACCGCACTCATTGGAAATATGCTTCAAGTGAAAAATGTATTGTTTCATCTCATATGGAAAAGACGACAAGGAATTAACGTTTCGGCCACTGCCTGGCCTTGATCACAATGTCGCTGTGAAAAACAGAACAAAAAGTGTATATTATATACAGTGAAAGTAAAAAATATATACATAAAAATATACAAAATCCATGTCATAGAATTTTTTAAAACACAGTGAATACTATGCAGACACTTGTATGGGTATTTTAATAATAAACATCACACGAGACTTAGATCAGAGAGAATAGGAAACTCCACGTATATTAATGACATATTGAAGAAGGAAGACATTGCCATATAGAAACGTATCATTAGTTGTGATCTCTGGAATCCCTTAGGAGGATAAGTGTAGAGCACGAGTGATAGTCCTGTACAGAAATGATAAGTGTCAGGTAATGGACAATATAATTTAATAATAGGATGTTGACCCAAAGTCAGGTAATATACTGAAAGGATGTTACATAAAAGAAAAGAAGAAAAAAATATAATAGGGTGTTGCATAGCAGAACAGTGAGAGACCAAGTCATGTTTTGAAAATCCCAATATGATGGAGGGTAAGACAGTTTGGAGTCCCATAAAAGAAAAACAGTGCATGATAATCGCAGGAGATACGGAAATTGTGTTTACCACATTGTAGGGAAAATCAAAGACTGCTGATATAAATCATAAAATGATCGCATGGGACGCTGCTCTGTAGGAGAAGGAGTTATACCAGATGAGGGCATATATCAAAGTATGCAAATATGTATCCATAGGTAAGAAAGCTGTATTTACCTCACTATAGAGAAAGTCAGGAGCGGTGGTGAATAGCCGCATATAGGATGCATCTATTTGTATATGGGGTGCTGCGCTGTTGAGAGGAAAGATTGTCAGAGATGAAGGGAAAAGTCTGTGGTTACTTATCTTGGAGGTGGCGCTCACGTCCGTTGGTGCTAAAGTGTCACCCAGTAAACCGCTTCAGGATTTGGAGCGTTGGTGGTATAGTGGGATGCTGGCACACCCGTGCCTGAGCAGGGAGACGCTAATGGGATCCCTGAGTGCCGCTGTATAAAGCGCTGGGCGGTCACATGGCCGGATATGACGTAGGACGCCGGCGCATGCGCAGTGTGCACTGGGGAGTCAGCGGTGTTCACCGCCGTCCTGTGTTGTTAGAGAGTTGCCATTGAGATGAGTGAACACTCAGGGCAGCGCAGTGATGTCCACATAGTGTTATAAGGTCTGTAGCACTGAGGGGCATGCCAAGGACAAGGGGAAGGAAAGGTGTGAGGAATACAGGAGTAATGTGAGCAAGGATTGAGCCATCATAACAGATAATGATAAATAATAAAGACGGGCAATGCAGACCAGATAATATAAATAAGCAGCAGGCAATTAGAAGTGAATAGGAATACAAACCAAATCATATAAGAATAAAAATAAATAAATAGATGAATCGTAAATAATAAAGATAAAAATATTAATGGCAAAAAATAACAAAATAATAAGTAGGAGTCCAAACCAAAATCTTATGAAATTAATGAAAATGATGAAAATAATAAGGGTATAAACAAGGGGACAGAGAAAAGGAAGGGGAGGAGGTATACAATCTTACCATCTCAAATATGGAGAAAAGGCCAAAGATATAGGTATTTAGGGATTAATCTGGGGGAGAGAAAGAAATCACATTGGCCGATCCATCTCTCTGTTGAGTCCGTTGGGTTGTAACGTATCTAGGGTATAGATCCAGTAACTTTCACGCTGTTTCAACAGTTGAATGTGGTTACCACCCCTTCTAGGTCTAGGGACTTTTTCGATGACCTGGAACCTAAGTTGGGCTACGTTGTGTTTAGCCTCTTTGAAGTGTGCTGGTAGAGGTAACCAGGTCTTTTCACACCCGATGGTGGACTTGTGGCTTGAGATACGGTCCCTGACGGCCTGGGTGGTTTCACCTACATATAGTAGGCCGCAGGGACATTTGATAATATACACTACAAAATTTGATTCGCAGGTGTGGTAGTCCCTAATAGGGTAAGATTTGCCAGTGCGACGGTGTGTAACATCACTGCCTCTAATGATATTAGAGCAGCTCATGCAGTTGAAGCATGGAAACGTTTCTGTCCTTTTTTGTCCAGTTAAAGTCATAGTTGGCGGTTGTCTACATGGGTCTAGATCGGCTCTGACCACTTTGTCCCTGATATTTTTAGCCCTTCTAGTGCACATCAATGGTGGATCCTTGAATATCTGTACTTTCGGATAGGCTTTAGCCCCTTAATGTCCAATGACGTGCACAGTCCGTCATGGCCGGGTGTCAGTTCCGGCACCGTGTAAACACGCAGTGGTAGATCAGTGTCGACAGCTGTCACACACAGCTGACAGGCACGGCAAGCGGTGCGGGGACCTTTGCCGTCGGTCCCCGCACTTACAGCGCTGTGCTTGGTCAGTCAATCTGACTGACCAAACACAGCAGCGATCGTGCAGGAGAAGCTGAAATTTCAGCTTCCCCAGCGCGATCAGTGCAGGAGCCGGCGCTGCAGTGGCCAGGCTTCCTGCACTGACAGCCAGGAGCGGAGCCCCCACCGCCCCTGGCTGTTAACCCCCTGACTGCTGCGATCCAGCGCGATCGCAGAGCTCAGGGGGGGGAGGCAGAGGGTCGGGAGCTCCCTCTGCCTCAGATCGGCGCCCTGTAATGTATTTGCAGGGGCCGATCTCTGCCTTGATGACCCGGGGGTTGTCATGACAACCTCCGGGTCATCTACCTATGGGAAGCTGCTGTGATCATGCTCACAGCAGCTTTCATCATAGGTACAATGCATTGCAATGCCAGAGCATTGCAATGCATTGTAACTGCAATAAAAAGTAAAAAAAGTGAAAGTCCCATAAAGGGACAAGTTAAAAAAAATCATTTTTTAAAATAAATTGTAAAAAAAATATTAAAAAATAATTTAAAAAAAATCCCCTAAAAAATACACATTTTTATGTAATAAAAAAAAAAAAAAATGCACATGTTAGGTATCGCCACGTCCGTAAAAATCCCATCTATAAAAGCGTCACCCTAGTTAACCCCTTCAGTGAAAGCCGTAAAGAAAAAACACAAAAAAGTAGCAAATTATCCTTTTTCCAAGTGGTATCATCATACCGCTTGGAAAAAGTGCAATAACACGCGATCAAAAAGTCAGATATAAATAATCATGGTACCGCTGAAAATTTCATCTTGTCCCGCAAAAAACAAGCCGCTATACAGCATCATCAACGAAAAAATAAAAAAGCTATAGCTCGCGGAAAAAACTGATGCAAAAATAATTATTTTTTCTATAAAATTGTTTTATTGTATAAAAAACGCCAAAACATAAAAAAATATATAAATGAGGTATCGCCGTAACCGTAGTGACCCGAAGAATAAAGCTGCTTTATCAATTTTACCACACACGGAACGGAGGAAAAAAAAAAAAAAAAACAATTCCTGAATTGCTGGTTTTTGTTCATTCTGCTTCCACAAAAATCAGAATAGGAAGCGATCAAAAAACGTTATGTGCCTGAATATGGTACCAATAAATACGTCAGCTCGTTCCGCAAAAAATAAGCCCACAGATAACTCTGTCGGCCGAAATATGGAAAAATTATAGCTCTCAAAATACGGCGATGCAAAAAATTCTTACAAAAAATTATTCCAAAAAAAAGCATCTTTTAGAGTGTGACAGAAGCTAAACATGAAAAAAGGATGTAAATCTGGTATCGCTGTAATCGCACCGATCCGAGGAATAAAGTCGCCTAATCACTAATACCGCACGAGGAACGGCGTAAAAAAGAAAACCAATTCTTCACCTTTTGTAGATTTGTTCATTCTGCCTCCCAAAGATCGCAGTAAGGCGATCACAGTGGTTCCCCCCACATATGGGGTATCAGCGTACTCAGGACAAAATGCACAATAGCTTTTGGGGTCCTATTTCTCCTGTTACCCTTAGAAAAATAAAAATTTGGGGGCAAAAAGGTCATTTTTGTGGAAAAAAATATGATTTTTTTATTTTCACAGCTCTACGTTATAAACTTCTGTGAAGCCCTTGGGGGTTCAAAGTGCTGACCACACATCTAGATAAGTTCCTTGGGGGGGTCTAGTTTGCAAAATGGGGTCATTTGTGGGGGGTTTCTACTGTTTAGGCACACAGGGACTCTCCAAATGCGACATGACACCCGCAGACCATTCATCAAAGTCTGCATTTGAAAAAGGCGCTCCTTCCCTTTCAAGCTCTGCCATGCGTCAAAATAGTGGTTTACCCCCACATATGGGGTATCAGCATACTCAGGACAAATTGCACAATAACTTTTGGGGTCCTGTTACCCTTTGGAAAATAAAAATTGGGGGTGCAAAGATCATTTTTGTGGAAAAGATATGATTTTTTAATTTTACGGCTCTACGTTATAACCTTCTGTGAAGCCCTTGGGGGTTCAAAGCTCTCACCACACATCTAGATAAGTTCCTTGGGGGGTCTAGTTTCCAAAATGGGGTCACTTGTGGGGGGTTTCCACTGTTTAGGCACACAGGGACTCTCCAAATGCGACATGGCGTCCAATCTCAATTCCAGCCAAAAAAGTCAAATGGCGCTGCTTCCCTTCCGAGCTCTGCCATGCGCCCAAATAGTGGTTTACCCCCACACATGGGGTATTGGTGTACTCAGGAGAAATTGTACAACAAATATTGTGGTTCATTTTCTACTGATACCCTTGACAAAATTTAAAAAAATTGTGTCGAAAGAAAAATTTTGGGAAAAACAGTTAAATGTTCATTTTTTCCTTCTTCATTGCTTCAATTCTTGTGAAGTACCTAAAGGGTTAATAAACTTCTTGAATGTGGCTTTGAACACGTTGAGGGGTGCAGTTTTTAGAATGGTGTCACTTTTGGGTATTTTCTGTCATATTGACCCTCAAATCACTTCAAATGTGAGGTGGCCCCTAAAAAAAATGGTTTTGTAAATTTTGTTGGAAAAATGAGAAATCGCTGGTCAACTTTTAACCCTTATAACTTCCTAACAAAAAAAAATTTTGGTTCCAAAATTGTGCTGATGTAAAGTAGACATGTGGGAAATGTTATTTATTAACTAATTTTTGTGACATATCTCTCTGATTTAATGGCATAAAAATTAAAAGTTTGAAAATTGCAAAATTTTCAAAATTTTTGCCATATTTCCTTTTTTTTTCATAAATAAACGCAAGTTATATTGAAGAAATTTTACCACTATCATGAAGTACAATATGTCACGAGAAAACATTCTCAGAATCGCCAAGATCCGTTGAAGCGTTCCAGAGTTATAACCTCATAAAGAGACAGTGGTCAGAATTGTAAAAATTGGCCTAGTCTTTAACCTACAAAATGGCTTGGTCGTTAAGGGGTTAGTAAGGAGCGGCCAGTGTTTCCTGATTACGTTATGGACCCTACGCATGGACGGGTGGTGATTATGAACGAAAGGAAGCCGTGGAGTTTTATGTGTACTGATGGTTGTTGAGTCGGCTGTTATGAATGTGCTAGAGATGGTTTCTGAGCAGAGGCTCCCTCTGTTGGTTACAGACAGTACTGAACCTTTCAGCGAGGAGTGGCAATCTGGAATCACGGACTGGTCTGATATAAGGGAGGTTCCCTCCCATAATGGTTGCCGGTGATCAATTGTTCTTGTCTCAATTGTGGTTCCTGGTTCATTTGGAAGTTTGCTGGAGTCTTGCCTGCATCTCCTGCTTTCAGATAAGATATTTTTTGCTTTTCTTTTTGTGCTTGCTTTTTGCATTGTTTTCTGCACTTTTGTGGAGGTCAGCCAGGTCCCCTCCTGGGGCCTGAGCTCCTCACAGTTTTTCTGCAGCCACTGTTATTTGCTCATTTGCTTTTTCCTGTTTTTTCAGCGGCTGCGGCTTGGTTTTTGTTCACACTGAGATCTGATTTAGTGGGTGGCGAGATCGTGTGATCTCAGTATTTTTGTAATCAGAATTGTTGGATTTTTGTAGGGTTTTCTGGGTTGCAGAAAGTAATCTCTCCTGTCCTATCCTATTTAGTCAGCTTGTGGCCCCAGCGTTTGCTCAGTCTATTTTCTGCCTATGTTTGTATTTTCATCTTGTCTAACCGCCATTATATGTTTGGGGGCTTCCTATTTTCTTTGGGGATCTGCTCCGGGGCAGATAGCTTTCATCTTTCTGCCTTTAGGTGTAGTTATCTCTCAGGCTGTGACGAGGCATCTAGGATCAACGTAGGAACGCTCCACGGCTACCTCTAGTTGTGTCGTTAGTTTAGGAATCTGCAACCCATCAGTTACCAACATCTCAGGTGTTCTGCTGCCCTGCTGTTGTTCCTGTCTTCCTCAGCTACCGAAACATAACAGTCGGCCTCATTGAGTGCTTTGAGTGATTCTTCACTGAGAAGTTGGGACGTATAGTCAAGTGATCTAAATTTTTCTGCCATTTCATGTATTCTTGACTCCCTAAGGCTGGGATCAGATACAATTCTAGTGTCTCTTTTAAATAGTGATCTTGGCAGACTATTTATGTCAGCGGCTGGATGACCGCTACCGTATAAAAGTAAGCTGTTACAGTCGGTGGGCTTCGTATATATATCGGTGCTCAATAGTCCATCAGTATTTTTTATTATCCTGGTGTCTAGGAAGGTGACCTCATTGGTATGGTGTGTAATTGAAAATGTCAGTTCCGGTCTGACATTTTTGATGGTATTGAAAAAATCAAGGAGGCTGGAGTTGTCACCGTTCCAGATACAAAAAATGTCGTCAATATATCTAACTCACATCGTGGCGTGTTGTTTGAAGTTGGAATTAGGGTATACATATTCATGTTCAAAGCGATCCATGTACAAATTAGCATATGCCGGGGCCACATTTGACCCCATAGCGGTCCCGCATGTCTGTATGTAAAAATCATTGCCAAAAATAAAATAATTTTCACGTAGGACAAGATTAAGTAGATCTAGGCATAGTTCTTTGGTCCCCCTGTCCACATGGGTCTCCTCTAAGGTGAGAGAGACTGCTCTGATGCCCTCTTCATGGACAATGGACGTATATATAAACTATTTACGTCCAAAGTGCATAAAATACTATCAGGTGGAATGTTTCTGGTATTGCGTAGTTTATTTAGAAAATCACCTGTGTCCAGTATGAAGGATTTGGTCAGATGGGCATATGGTGTAAGAAGTTTGTCCAGGAAAATGGATAGAGGATTCAAAATAGAGTCGGTAGACGCTACGATTGGGCGTCCCGGTGGGTTATGGAGGTTTTTGTGTATCTTGGGAAGGGTATACAAAATGGGTGTAACGGGATGTTGATTAGTTAGAAATGTCCTAGTCTTGGTATCGATTGTTCTTTGGCCAAGATGTTTGTCTAGAATGGCATTGATTTTACTACGTATGGAGTGAGTTGGATCGCTGTGGACCTTTTTGTAAGTAGTTGTGTCGGAGAGCTGTCTCATGATTTCAGTCACATAACTTTTATTCATAACCACATTGGCTCCGCCCTTGTCCGCTTGTTTTATGACAATATTTCTATTGTCCTTCAATGAATCAAGAGCTTGTTTCTCTAAGGGATTCAAGTTATGGCGGACTGGGAGGAAGCCTAATTGTTGGTCATGGATTATTTGTTTGATGTCTCTGTCAAGTAGGTCAATGAAGGTTTCAACTGCATGGTTTGATTTAGGTGGCATAAAGTTACTTGGATTTCTCAAACCTAAGGAGTCGATTGAAATGCTTGGTCCCCCATCTCGAGTCGGTATAGTGCCAGCTGTGTTTAAGTTAGGAAGAGGGGTTCCTTCGAAATGTACTTTAAGTCGGATGCTTCGGTAGAAACAATGAAGATCCTTTTCGAGTTGAAAAGAATCCCATCTAGGAGTGGGGCAAAAGGATAAACCCATATTCAGAACCTTGAGTTCAAGAGGAGAAAAAGAGTAATCAGATATATTAATTACTACGTTTGGACTCCTACCTGTGATCTGAGAATCATTCGGCGGTCTGCATCTCTTCTTTCTGGACCTCCGTGTTGGCGTGTATTTGGTCCTAAAAAAGCCGGTCTCGTGCCCTGTGCACTGCCAGTTTCGCTGCCAGAGCCTGGTGAGGAGCCCCCTGCAGGTGAGGATCCCCCTGAGGGATAATACCCTCCCTGGGGTCGACGAAATCTGGTGCGTTGTCTGCGAGGTACTGGGTCCTCCCATCTGTATACTTTATTGGATAGATAATCTTCTGTATCCCTTTGAAATTTTGCTCGCTTTCTTTCCTCTAATGTTTTTTGGTGTGTGGACAGGATGTCCAACTGCTCTCAACACTGGAGAGCTGCATGGCTGTTTTCAAAGATCGGAATGCCGCCTCACAGCCATCTGTCCAATTGACTGTTTGGGGTAGATTCCGCTTGGTGAGGTCCGTCAAGGGTTTTGCAAGGGTGCTATAGTCCTGTACGAGCCACCTATAGTACCCTGCAGTGCCCAAGAAGGACATCAACTGTTTTTTTGGTCCTGGGGGTGGGCCAGAACACGATCGCGTCCACTTTCTCTGGCTCTGGACTCATGGAACCCCTGCCTACCCGGTGCCCCAGGTAGTGGACCTTGCTCATGCCCATCTGGCACTTTCCCGGCTTGATGGTCAGACCTGCCTGGTGAATACGCTTGAGCACCTCCTGGAGATGCTGAAGAGAACTGAAGACGGCAATGTCGTCCAGGTACGCCATGGTGTACTTCTCCAGTCCCTCAAGCAGGTGGTTGACCATCCGCTGAAAAGTGGCAGGGGCATTTTTCATGCCGAAGGGCATGACCGTGGACTCGTACAGTCCAAAAGTGGTGATAAAGGCGGATCTCTCCTGCGCCGCAGGGCTCAGGGGAATCTGCCAGTATCCCCGACTCAAATCCATGATAGATATGTACTTGGCGTTTGCCAACCGCTCAAGCAGATCCTCAATGCGTGGCATCAGGTGTGCATCAGAGGTTGTGATGGCGTTGAGCCCCCTGTAGTCCACGCAGAACCGGGTGGTCCGATCCTTTTTAGGCACGAGAACTACAGGTGAGGCCCACGCGCTTTTGGACCACTGAATCACCCCCATCTGCAACATCTCATCAATCTCTTGGCGCATAACCTGCTGAACCTCCTGAGAAATCCGATAAGGTGTTCGCCGTAGTGGGACATGATTCCCGGTGTCCACCTTGTGAACCGCTAACTTCGTCCGTCCGGGTCGGTTGGAGAACACGGCCCAGAGGGGTTCCAGGGTGGCCAGCAACTGCGACCACTGGGGTATGGTTAGTGAGGCACTTACCTCCATATCCTCAATGGACCCATTGGCCTTGGCTTGGGCCAGTACATCCAGGTCTTCCTCCCTGTCCTCGGGCAGGTTGCAGACCGGTAGGACACAGGCTTCACGTTCGTGATGAGCTTTCATCATGTTGATGTGAAAGGCCTTGCACCTACCCCGAGTATGGTCAAGCGTGACCACGTAGCTGACTGGGTTGAGCTGTTGGTGCACAATGTACGGGCCTTCCCAGGCTGCCTGAAGCTTATCCTTTGGTACGGGGACCAGCACCCACACCTTTTGACCCACCTGGTAGGTCCGCTCCCGGGCATTCTGGTCGTACCAGTGCTTCTGGTCAGCCTGAGCTTGCGTCATGTTGTCATGCACCAACTGCGTCAAGGTCTGCATCTTGTCGCGGAAACGCATGACATAATCCACTATGGACACTACCGTGGGGTTTGGCTCATCTTCCCAGGATTCTCTTACCAACCCAAGGGGTCCCCGGACTTGCCTGCTGTACAGGAGCTCGAAGGGGGAGAACCCCGTCGAGGCCTGAGGAACTTCTCTGTAGGCGAATAGCAGGTGTGGGAGGTACCGCTCCCAGTCGCATCCTTGGGTCTCAACCAGCATGCGGAGCATCTGTTTGAGGGTACCGTTAAAGCGCTCACACAAACCATTGGTCTGTGGGTGATACGCCCTCGATACCATACGCTTCACCTGCATTCTCTTACAGAGAGCCTCCATTAGGCGAGACATAAATTGGGTCCCTTGATCGGTAAGCATCTCCCTGGGAAATCCTACCCGTGAAAAGATGGTCACCAGTGCATCCGCCACCTTATCTGCCCTTGTTGAGGACAGAGCCACTGCCTCCGGGTACCAGGTAGCGTAGTCTACCACAGTAAGGATGTATTGCTTTCCAGAGCTGCTGGGGATGGCCAGCGGGCCCACAATGTCCACCGCGATCCTCTGGAAAGGCTCCTCTATCACTGGCAATGGGATCAGGTGAGCCTTAAGAGCAGGCGCTGCCTTCCCCACTCTTTGACAGCTGATACAGGAGCAGCAATAGTTTTTTTACATCTGTCCCCATCTTGGGCCAATAGAAGTGTTGAGACAGCCGTGCCTTAGTTTTGCTGACCCCAAGTGTCCAGCGAGTGGAATTTCATGGGCAATCCGCAACAACTCACCTCTGAACTTGTACGGGACGACAAGCTGTTTTTCCCTCAACCACTCCTTTTGCGAATCTCCGGGTACTGTCTCCCGGTACAACCTTCCTCGTTCCCAGAGTACCCTCTCCTTATCAGTCACGGAGGTGGGCGTCTCGGCGAGGTGTCTCAAGTTCTCCAGGCTCGCATCTGAGTGCAGTGCGGCCTGGAACTCCTGGCTGGAGGCAGCCAGAAGTGACGTCAGGGTTCCTTCCTCACGGGAACCCTCTATAACCTGCTCTGGGTTCACCTCTGGTTCAGTCTCCTGTAGCAGAGGAGGGTCCAGATGGCAGGGCGCTACCTGCGATCCGGGCACTCTGACTGCGGGTGACAGTGGCTACGTATGCTGTCTCCCCGGGGATTTCTACAGACCCATGAGCCGGCACTGCTATGGGTTTTACTTCCCCATCCACCCCAACACTTCAGGAGCAGTGCTATTTATGGGCCAGTTACCTTCCTCGGTGGCACTGGTCAGTGGCATGGCATCACCTTCCTCACGGTTCCCATGCACCTTCCCATTTCCTGTAGCACCGTCGCTTGCTCCTGCTAGGGGTTCCCCAGCCGTCTCACTCCACAGAGTGACGTGGCTGAGCACTCCTGTACTTGTGGAAAAATCTACCATTTCAGAAAAAGTAAAAAAAGGGGGGAAGCCAGCGCCGCACATGATCAGCATGAAATAATTTAAGTGCATCTGCACATGTTGAATTCTAACTGTTTTTTAAAATGAGACATTTAGCAAATAATTGATCAATTCTTTGAGCTACCCCGCCACGACAAGGCATTCTCATATGGGGCAGTACCTACTCTACGTTTTTCATTTTCACTGTGCCATTGCGGCCTCCTGGAATTATTAAAAGCATAACTGCAAAAAAACTGCAAAAGCAAGACTGCAAATACTGCAAAAGTACCTGAAGCATAACTGAATCACCCCCATGGTGCCAGTAAGACAGATGCAGGTAAAGGCCGACCAGGTCCAGGGATGGACATTTCAGGGATGGACAGGGATGTCCCAAATGCTACACTACTGAGTGGTCCTAGACCGTCAAAACATATCATATATAGCCCCTGATAGTGGAGTAAACATGCAAATGTGCAAAGGAATGAATGGGACTACTATTGACTGCTGTGCATTGTGTCCCAGACGCTACAATACTAAATGGTAAGATGCTGAGACCATGTGTATTAATGGGATAGCATATACGACCTGAGGGAGTGACGGAGGTGCCCCGACGCGCGTTTCGCGTTTAGCTTCGTCCTGGGGAATGTGTCCTGACACATGGTCTCAGCATCTTACCATTTAGTATTGTAGCGTCTGGGACACAATGCACAGCAGTCAATAGTAGTCCATTCATTCCTTTGCACATTTGCATGTTTACTCCACTATCAGGGGCTATATATGATATGTTTT